>PVHP010003817.1:0-12293 GCA_004024765.1 Zapus hudsonius
CATCAACACATTATACCCTTATTAAGTGTATCTAATTATGGATAATAAAAAAAAGAAATTGTCTTTTGGAGCTGGGAGTGTATCTTGATGGAAGTTTGCACATATAACATGCAGAAAGCTCTTGGGTCAAATCCCAGCGCACACACACACACACACACACACACACACACACACACACACGCACACCCCAACCAGAAAGGAATCAGCTTCTAAAATCTTTTCCTTAGCTATATAAGAAGTTGGTCTTCATTCACTACACATGGTGTCTGCATGGTTGGGAAGATTTAGAGTAGGTGACTTTATAGAGCAATAGTAAGTGGTGAATTCTGTGTTTTTTTTTCAGGTATTCTATTTGGTTAATAGTTGCAAATTTAGCAATGAAAACTTAAGTGTTATTCAGTCTCATATTTCTGACTTGCTTCCAGAGAAACAGCTAGTATTTGATAGCTTAAACTTCTGACTTTTTTTTTTTTTTTTTGTCATCTGTCATGTCATCACGGCCACCCTAGTTGGCTTTGACTATTTAGCTATCTGGTGACTTGGGTTATAGATGATCTTTGATAGGGGACCCACTGAAGTGTCTAGCTTGTTTGAATCTGAAATACCTCCTACTGTCTCATGTTTTGGATCTTGGTCTCCACTTGGTGGTACTATTTTGGGAGATTCTAGAAACCTTGGGAGGTAGATCCTAGCTGGAGGAAGTAGGTCACTGGAAATAGGTTCTTGATATATTATCTCTGGCCACTTCCTGTTGTTCTCTGCTTCTTGGTCCACCCTGATGAGAACTGGTTGCTCTGCCTTGTCTTCCACACCACAATAACTGAGCCCTCTGAAACTGTGAGGCAAAATAAATCTATTCCTTCTTCAGCTGTTTCTGTCAGGTATGGGGATCACAACAAAGCCAAGGTGACTAACGGAAGTTTGTCCAGCAGAGAGAGCCAAGAGAAGGAAATTGTGGGAGTAGCTCAATACTGTCTCACTGTGTTTGAGTGTCCATAACTTCCAGGCTCAGCAAGAGGGAGGAGCAAGGCAGCTGAGGGAGATGGTAGTGGTTGTGTTCATATTAAGAGAACAGAGAAGGAAGAAGGAAGAGAGGGAGAAGAGAGAGGAAAAAAAGAGGGAGAGAAGAAAGGAAAGGAGATTAAAAAAGGAGGGAGGGAGAGAGGTAGGAAGGAAGGGAAGAAGGGAGATAGGAAAAAGGGAAGGAGGAAGGAAAGAAGGAAGGAAGGAAAGAGAAGGAGAGAGATAAGAAGAGAGAGGAGATAAAGGAAAAGGTGGGAAGAGAACAAAAGAAGAAATTACCTGAATCAGGCAAGCTCTTTTAAAAACAAGATCCATATGGCCTCCTTCAGGGGGAAAAAAAAAGTCAGAATTTGGGTGCTAGATCCTGAGCACAGCTGTTGTTTTTGGAGCAGATCTATTTAAATATCAATGCCCCAGGTGCCAGCTCAGGTACTAAGAGCCCTTATTCTGCTCTGTAAACTGGAGGAAGGGAAGGAAGGAGGAGGAACTTGGATGAGTAGTTGAGGAAGGAGCTGGGGGCCATGGCTGCTATAAGATTAGGTCGTAGGTTACTTGTGTAAGAGCACCCTAGGGAGATTCACTACACCCTTCATCCCTATCATACAGTCATCAGGTTTCTTTGGAGCCAGCTGGCAAAAGCTGAGATTTTTACCCACCTCCACTTCACAAGCTTACAATAGTGGTTTTTTGTTTTTGTTTTTTACTTTCTGTAACCTTAGTTGTAGCATCTTTAACTGTTTGGGTTCTTGTGAATCTTTTCACATACGTCAAAGGTGATTAAAAACCCAAGCAGGAATTTTCTAGCCAGGATTTTCTGGGCTACCCCCTGCTTGGATCAGCTGGGGAGGAATGTTGTGTTGTGAGGGTGTTTACCAATATGGTTCAGAAGAGATGAGCTAATAGTGGAGATATCTGTTGATACTAAAGGGATAAAGGATGTGGCAGCTTGAATCAAATGTCCCCATAAACTCAGGTCTTCTGAATGCTTGGTCCCCAGCTGGTGGCAATTTGAGAGGTAGAATTTTCCTGGAGGAAGTGTGTTTTTGGGGTTGGGTTTATGGGTGTTAGAGCCAGCTCCCCCTTGCCTAAGTTTGACTTATTTTCCTGCTGCTATTTTCCATCTGAAGTTGGCAAGGAGGTGACGTCCAGCCTCTGCTCTACCATCTTTTCCCTGCCATTATGAAGCTTCCCCTGGAGACAGTAAACCAAAATAACTTTCTTCCCATCACCTGCTTTTGGTCAGATGCTTTGTTCCAGCATCGAGAGGATTAGAATAAGAGAGGACTAGGCTTTTTGATCGATGGATGGATGAGTGGATGGGTGGATGGATGCATAGCACGGCAATGTTCCCTCTTGCCATGTCATTGCAAAGGCTGGATAGTGTTGGTGACATGTAGGGACTGTGGTATGTGACTATAATGGGCACACATGGTTCAGTAATGGAATTGTGGCTTGCTCTTGGCTGTTTGCTCAAAGAAAAGAAATGGGGTTGGAGAGATGGCTCAATGGTTAAGGCACTTGCCTCCAGTGCCTAAGGCCCCGGGTTCAATTCCCCAGGACCCACATGGGCCAGACCCACAAGTGGTGGCCCTGGTGCATTCTCTCTCTCTCTCTCTCTCTCTCTCTCTCTCTTTCTCTCTCTCTCTCTCTCTCTCTCTCTCTGCTTAAAAATGAATAAATAAAATATTTAAAAAAGAAAAAAATGTATAGGTTATAAAACCTCTATGTCTAAACAAGCTCCTATGGTGATTTGAATGTAAAATGTCCCTTATAGGCTCATGTGTTTAAATACTTAATTTAAATTAATTTAATTATTTACAAACAGTTGGCTGTTTGGGAAGGTTGTGGAACCTTTAAGAAGTGGATCCCTGCTGGAGAAAGTGTGTCAACTGGGCAGTCCATGAGGTGTCACAGCTCAGCTCAACTTGCTGCCTGTTCTCTCTCTCTCTCTCTCTCTCTCTCTCTCTCTCTCTGCTTCCTCCCTGCTGACATGATGATGTAACACTGGTTTTCTGCTCCTGCTATGCTTTCTCCACCAGGATAGACCGTCCCTTTGGAAATGTAAGAATTTTCCTTCTAGAAGATTCCTGTGGTAGGGTATTTTGTCCTGATAATGAAGAAAGTAACTGGTATACCTCCTGACTGGTGTTGCCTCAGTGGTGAGGCAGTTTAGGGTTAACAGGGCCCCTAAAAGTAAATTTAAAATGTCTGCAGGTTACAAATGTCCTTGAGCCTGTGAGGGGAAATGTGGTTCTTCGTTATTTTTTTCCCCTTGAAGACTCAAGAGTCCTTACAGCCTCTACCATGCTGGAGGCCAGAACTCTCAGAAGAGATTACTCCCTTTTCTGGACACCTGGAAGTCCCTAGACACCTGTGTGTTGGGGCTGGACTCACCAGCTTAGCACTCACCCAACGACTTCCCATAAAAGATCCTGATCAGTCACCAGGCAGATTTTCCTCACATGGAATCCCTCCCATTGAGAGTGATATGAAGAAATTTATAAAACGGGGTACTGGGGTGCTTGGGAATAATCCTGGCACCCCAAGTCCTGAGTTTATATCTATTAATTAACCAAAGAATTGGCAATCCAGACTAAAGAGAATGATTTTTAAGCCATTACATTTTATTCAAACATGACAGAGATGTGAGGGACACAAAAACTATGAGAAGGGGTTTTTTCTAAAAAAAAAAAAAAAGGTGTGTGCTTCCAAAGAGATTAAAAAGTCATAAAACAGTCATAAAAATACCCCTTCCCACTCTGGCAGCTTGGAGAGAGATAATCTTACATGTGCAGAGACACAGGTGTGGCAATGTGGACAGGTCAAGAACCAGAGAGAAAAAGACAAAAAAAGCAATTTTTCTCTGAGCCCAAGTAAGGTATTTTGGAGTCAGAGCTCTGGAAGAGATTGGCACACTTGTGTCAGGCGTTGGGTTGGCCTAGGCTCAGAGGAGGGGTTTACCCACACGTACCTCGGCAGAGAGAAGTTGGTTAGGTGGGCAGCCATTAAGTCCTGCAACTGAAGCTAGAGGGAGGGGTGAGCTCTGATAGGCTTGATGAAGGTGTGATGTGAGATCATAAAATCCCGCCCCCTTTAGGACTGTTCCCTGTTTGGTCCAAAAAGCTACCTAACCTAGCCCCTCACAGGAGCATTAAGTTTTGGCACAGCCATATTTGTTTTTTTACCGCTGCATTTCTCCACCGAGTTCGTGTCCTCTAATGCAAAAGAATTATACACAGGGACAGAAATATGTACTTCTTATCACATTTATTCTAGATTAATCAGTTAAGGGAAGGGGGAATTGGATAGAAAAGCCGCCCAGTCACCACTTGGTCTGTGAGGTTCATAAAATCATATTAAGGGAACATGGGGAGTTACAGAGTTCTCCAGCCACTAGTGTGGGGAAAACACGTGTCAGAGAGTTTAACAGAACCTATGCTGTTCAGCTAAACAAGAAGCAGAAGAAAAGATAACAGAGGGCTCCCATCATGAGGAGAGGTTCATGTGGGAAGAATCTGGAGCCATTAGCTGGGGTGGGGTAGGCCTTACCTTCCTAAGGCCTGGAGATTCAGAGGTCCTTCTGCTAGCCTGGCTTGTGGGGGAGAGAGGGCTTTCTTCTAGGAAAGTAAGTTTTTTCCCAGGTGAGTCAGAGAGACAGCTGATTGGTTCATACCTGACCAGTCAGTTTTAGCCCCTAGGTTGTAGCTCTAGCTAGACACCTCCCACTCAAGGGAGGGTCTGACCTGTCACACTTCCTTACCTGGTGCTTCTTTTCATATCCGGGGACCCTGTCCTGTCATACAGGAATTCTGCTCTCTTTCCATCTCTTAAGTTCCATAATAAAATTTTTCTAAACTTCACCTTTCTGGTCTGTGGATTTCTTTCACTGACTTCATAAGACAAGAACCCGAGGCCACTGACTCCATAGAAGTTTTGTGTGATTGTGAATATCCTGAGTTACAGCCGAACCAGGAATTGAATGGCACTGTCAACTTCAAGGACACTCCAAATCCTGTGTCAGTCACATTGGGTCCTGTCTTGTGTGGGAATCTTCCAGACTTTGCATTCAGTGGCCTCCACCTGGAAACTTGACATGAGCCAAGGCAGACGAGCACCAGAGCTCAAAGCGTGTGTTTCCTCAAAGATCTGGTTTATCTGCACAGCCCTTCCCTGTGTTCATTTTCTTCTGCAGCCTCAGCATCTATCCAGAGAGAAAGCCACTTGTCACCTACCCTTTAAATGACTCAGCTTCGCTATGCCTTACGAGGCCCGAGCACAGCTTTCTTGCATTGGCCTTGTTACTGTCCTTATGGAAATTCAGTTTCTCAACACAAGTCCTTTGCACGTAACTTTAGGGCCATTTGCTGCTGTCCAGATACTTAGCTGCTTTCACAGATTGCCCAGTCCACCAGTAGTTGGCTGAAGCCATGTGACCAGTTCTGCGGAGTGACTTCGAGAGGAAGGACACTCCTCAGTATTGAAGAGCAGGTGGGCTACATTCCAGCTCTCTAGCAAAGGGGCCATCAAGGCAGCCGTGTGTTGAAACAACAGGGCCACAAGATGGAGGTCGCTGAGTCACACAATGGAGTCAAGGAGGTCGCTGAGTCACCATTCAGAGGCCAGATGTCTTCAGAGCTGATGATCCATGAGAGGAAAATAAACATTTGTTGTGCTTAACTACTGAAATTGATACAATTGGGTTACTACAAAATAAGTTATCTGGCAATTCGCAAACATTTGGGTCAGAGGACTTCTTTATAAATTCTTGAAAAGTATTGATGATTAAAGCCAGGTGCTGGAGACCCTACATCAACCTTTACCCCCTGATAAAAGTACTGATGATTCAACGTGCTGGGTTTTGTTTTTATTTGTTTGTTTGTTTTTCTTGGTAGGGTCTCACTGTAGCTCAGGCTGACCTGGAACTCACTCTGTAGTTCCAGGCTGGCCTTGAACTCATCGTGATTTTCCGACCTCTGCCTCCCTAGTGCTGGGATTAAAGGTGTGCACCCCCACACTCAAATACTGGGTTTTTCTTTTGGTTGTTGTTTTTTTAATGTGTGTGGGGGGCATGTACTTCTCACAAAAGCATATTGATAATATTATAGGTTTTTATTTTTTAAATGTGTGTTAGCTTTGCAAGCAAGCACCTTTAACCACTGAGCCATCTCCCCAGCCCATAAAAAGGTTTTTATGTGTGTGTATGTTATATCTACCAATATTCTCATAGCAAAAATGAAACTGACGTGTTTAAAAATATGTATATGCATTTATTAATTCATTTTAAAATAGCAATAACAAAGCCATTATATTTTGACATGAATAATTTCATGAGAAACAGCTCCCCAAACAAGCTAATGGCAGCATTTTACAAATGTCTGGATTAACTGAAGACAGCTGAATTCTCATATCTCTTCCTGAATTTAATCAGTTGCAATCTGTTTTGTCATTCAGGTGTAAGAAGGAAATGTGGCCTTACATAGAAAATATAACTGAAAAGCAGTGTATTTTATGGCTGAATGTAGTTGAGTGGTATGAATGCTTGTCTAGCATGTACAAGACCCTGGGTTTGATCCCCAATACCTCCAAAATAAATAAATAAACGGAAGTGCCTTTTCTGATCATCACAGGTATTCTTTGTGATATCAGATCAAAACCCTGCAGGCACTACTGTCTTGCGGTTAGCTGCAGTGCGGGGTCTGAGGCCACGTCAGCATGCGTCCTACCCTGTTATCAGTTACGTGCAGTGTACTTCCTGTGCATGCATGTGGGCCTGAGGGGGCCTGAGAGGACCTTCACCCACGCCTGTGTCCCCAGTCCCACAGGGAGAACCGAGCTCTGCAAGCTCAGAAATCAGTAAAAGAGACTCTAGCTCAAAACACGACCAGGGGGAAGATCAATGGTGCCAGACACCCAGTGTTCACTTCAGGCCACTGCAGCCAAGCAGAGCTGGGGCACGTACACACGCACACACACATCACACATCACACAACACTACACATACACACAATATACACACCACATTACACACTCACCCACCCACCCACACCACGTTAAATACACACCACACATGGCACATTACACATATTACACATCTACACATTAAACACACACATTCACAATACACAGGACACACACACACACACACACTTTGAATAGATCCTTTACCTATGCATGACCTCATAACCTAATGATTAGTTATTTGGAAAAGTTATACAACTACGCACAGGTTTTCCAAATGTTGACATATTATATAACATTTAAAAGTCACATTAAATAGCATCACCAGCAACCTCACTGGAACCTGTAAGGACTTGGAAGCTGTCACACTCATTCATGGTGGGGCCACAGGTTTTCTAACATTCTAATTTCTGTTTGAAAGCTTGAATTTTATCTTTGGCAACAAATCCTGTCAGTTATTTCCTTGAAGTGACAAGTTAAATTTATTCATTTACAAGAAAATGTCTGCCAAGTACCCGAGTTCGAAGAACCATAGTTTGTCAGATATTTCTCAAGAAGGAAAAAAGCGATAGTGTTCTGCACACAAAAAGCAGCCAGTTCTCTTTGCAACTCAGAAAAATCAAACAAGTGCTTGTCTTCAAAGCGCCTGTCACACCTCCTTATGAAGTGGAAATACTTTCTGCATACTTTCCGTTTGCCACACGGAATATTAACAAGATGTGTACTCAAGGGTTGTGATTTAATAAAAGAAATAACTTTGGCTTAATCAAAGACAGTTTACGTGACAGGTTTTCATTCTCTCTTTTTTCCCTGCAGTGGCTTCGAGTGAAAGATGTTAATACAATGACTGCAATCGCTTGGTGCCACGGCTTCCGCTGTGCTAAGGCACCGAAGTTTTACCTGCCAGCATTTAAGAAAATGTTTATTATTTATTTGCAAGAGAGAGACAGAGACAGACAGACAGACAGAAAGAGAGGATGAATGGGCATTTCAGGGTGTCTTGCCTTTGCAAATGAACTCCAGATCCATGTGCCATTTTGTGCATCTGGCTTTACGTGGGTCCTGGGGAATTGAACCTGGGTAAGCCAGGCTTTGCAAGCAAGCACCTTTAATCACTGAGTCATCCAGCCCAGCAAGTGCTTTTTTATCTTTTACCTTGTAGTAATTTGTGTATGTGTGTGCAGGCACACACATCACAGTGCATGTGTAGAGGTCAGAGGTGTCTCTGTTCCACTTCCTTTGAGACAGGGTCTCTTGCTGCTGCAGCGGAATGGCCAGATTATAAATGAGTGTCACACTGGCTGGCCCTTGGCTTTGGATTCTGCTGCCTCTGCCTCCCGTCATTACAGGCTTGCTAGGATCACAGATGCATGTGCCACTTTGCAGCCAGTTTGCATGAGTGCTGGGGAACTAAACCCATGCCTACAGGCTTTTCAAGCGAGTACCTTTAACTACTGAGCCATCTTCCCAGCTCCCACCAGTGGTTTTATAGTGTTAGTATAAAGATCACTCCAGCCAGAGGTGACAATAACATCTTAGTATCATCACAGGAACAGTGATGGCCTCATGGAAACTTCGAAAGGGTCGTTAGTACTTCTAGTGGTGTGAGAGCATGTGAACATGTGAACCACCAGCCCAGCCCATTCTCATTCCTTTCCTTATGGCAGGCATGCAGCCCACCTCCACACTCCGCAGGAGCCATCACAATCTAGCTAGAGCCCAGGTTCACAGTCAAGTCCTCAGGGACCCTCTGTGGTTATTGTGTGTCGTTCCTCCAGGATTCTTACATGACACGTGTGTATCTTCACTCACCACAATAGTGTTCCCACAGGCATGCCATCCTTCTTGCTTGATTTTAAGTAGCAGTAGAGAAAGGATGGTCTTGAACTCATTGTGACATTCCCAGTCCTAGCATGGTGCCGGTGAATAGTAGGGTCCCAATCTTAGTTGATAGAATGAATGGGAAGTCTGTAACAGCCATGTGAAAAGGCTTAATGAGGGCTGGAGAGATGGCTCAGCAGTTAAAGGCACTTGCCTACAAAGCCTTATGGCCTGTGTTCAATTCCCCAGCACCCACATAAAGCCAGATACAAAGGGTGGCACATGTGTCTGGAGTTCATTTGCAGTGGCAGGAGCTCCTGGTGTACCCATATTCTCTCTCCCCCCTCTCTGTGTGCGTGTGTTTGTATGTGTGTCATCTGTCTGTCTTAAATAAAAAAAATTAAAACAGCTTTCTGATTGGTTAAGAGGTATACTCAGTGGCAAGGAACCCTTAACTGGAACTGGGATCCATGGCAAACTCTTATGGAGACCAAGAACCTGGACTCCAAGGGGAAACGCCCACTAAACCCAAGATCTACAGAAAGGCTACACTCATAGGTATCTCGTGAAATCAACAATATTTGTCTCATTTGACCCATACTGATCTCACTCTCCACTGGAGATTCTGTTTGTGCTTTTCAGAAGGCACCAAGAACTGTGGACAATCCAACTCCATCAACAGGACTTGAGATGATGGCTGACACCCAGGCAGATGAACCACGCCTAATTTATCATATTGGGCCTGAACAAAACCTTTAAGGAAGTGGTGAGATGAGCAAAAGAGCTACCTCCACAGCAAGTCAGATAACCTACGAAAGGGCAGTGGAGACAGACACCGAGGATACTCAACACAGACCAAAGCAGAAATCCAGAGACTCTTATGATCTCAACCTTAAAATGGACTTAAAACTCACCCCCCCCATGACTCAGGGAACTGAGTGGAAGAGGGGGCGGAAAGATTGTAAGAACCATGATTGGGGAGAATATCCAGAGACATTGCCCCCCTCAACAACAACATACAAAGAAAAACCTGGCTACTTCTTGTACAGTTCATAACCCCCTATCCTATGGACTGGTCCACAATCCCACTGAGGAGGGCCTCCAGTGGGTTGGGGACAGGGAGGAGGGAAATGGGGGGACTGTCATAAGTCTTGCTCATTCAGTGTAGCTAATTATTATTAACAATAAATAAGTTTGTGAAAAAAAAAGAAAGAACAAAGAAAGCAAAGGCTTAATGAACTGGGGAGGGCTTTACCACTGATTTGGGACTCATTAGAGGGACTCTAGGGTCTTAAACTTGAGCTCATCCAGGTTATCCAGAAAAAACAGTTAACAAATTAAAAAGACAACGGGTTTGTGTTTGGAACTTGAAATATTATGTATGTTGGCCCTCTTTTTTCAGAGGATGTGTGTATGGGGGAGGGGTGCACACACATGTAACAAGGTCTGGAGAAGAGGCTTGACAAGTCTAGTTACTTCTATAGGAAGAAAGCACCAATAATCCTGGAAAACATTAACAAATTTTATGTTTTGAGGGCTGAGAATGTAGCTCAGTTGGTAAGAATGCTTGCCTGTTGTTCATGAAGCCCTGGTTTGATCTTCAGCACTGTCTAAGCCCAGGCGTGGTGGTGCAGGCCTGTGATTCCATCTCTCTGAAGTGGAGGCAGGAGGATCAGATGTTCAAGGTCATCCTCAGCTACATAGCAAGTTTGAGGTCAGTGTGAGCTATGTTTTGGGGTCTGAGAAAATTGCTTATTGGTTGAAGGTACTTGCTTGCAAAGCCTTCTGGCCTGGGTTTGGCAGGGGTTCAATTCCCCAGTATCCAAATAAAAGTCAGTTGCACAAAGTGGCAGATACATCTGGAGTGTATTTTCAGTGGCAAAAGGACCTGGCATGCCCATTCGCTCTTTCTCCTCACAAATAAATAATAAAATATTTTCCAAATTATGTGCTACTCTGTTATCCCATGGAATCTTTAACAAATGCAGTTAATAAGAGGAAATTGACCTCTACACTTTTGCATTTGATTCCTGGTTAAAGCTGGTAAGTTCTTTAGGGATAAGGAGCCATGCCTTTCTCTTCTTCCTTTTTTCCCCTAAGGTACTCAGCCCAGAACCTGGCCTTCAGAAATACCCAGTAAATATTCATGAAATCTCCGTGTAGAAGGCAGTAAGGCAATGTAACAAAACTAAAGGATTTGTGCTGGGGTAACAGCCTAGGGTCAGCTACACCACCTCTTCGCTGAAGATGAGCCCACCTGAGGCTGCGACTCTCAGGCTCACCTCCTTCCCTGATCAGAGACACACAACATCAAACCATTCACCTCCTCGATGAGGGTTTGACTGGGATGGCACATTCTGCCTACCCAAGGAGCCTGTGAAAACCCCATGTGTTCAAGAGGCCCCAGATGCCTGGATTTGATACAGCTCTCCAGGCAATTCTGATAGACAGAACCAAAGAGTGGGGAAGTTCCCATGGGATTTCTCCAGCTCTGTGGGGACAAGCTGAGAACCTGGTAATGAATCCCTGAGAAATGAACAAATGGCTTCCCTTTGCCACGATGGCTGTCACACCCTCAAAGCACCAAGATAGCAAACTCTGTTCTTCACCATCTTTCAGTTACTAGAGACAAATGGAGTGTCACGAGGCCCTAGAAATACAGGTGTGAGATTCAATTCTGCTTACCATGCAACTCCCAGAGGGGGTCACGTGCTGAGAGTACTGGGAGCCTCGCTTATCATAAACCCTTGTTTATAGTTCAATTAGAGTTCAAGAGCTCAAAGACCCCCTTCTCTCCCTTCTGCTCCCCACTTTCACACCCAATAGCTTCCTCTAATAAGGTTCTTAAAACTCCTCTCTAATGGTCCGGTGGGTCCTGGCAAGTTATACTTTAATGCTGTTTACACAGCCAGAGTAGCTCAGCTTGTTAGACCACAGAGCCTCAAGGACAGATGGAGCATCAGCTCTGGGCTCTGTTAAATTAACCTTTAGTCGATTTGCCCCTAATTGATCCTGCCTTTCACTCCCAGGGCTGTCTGAGTATTTAAAAGTGTGTAAAGAAAGATCAGACTAGCCTGAAACCATGCTGGTTTAAGAGATCTGCTCTGGCATTCCTTTTGAAATATCCCACTGAATTAAAAATTATTTAGAAGATATTGAGCTGAACATTAATTAATTCATTTTGGGTGAAATTAGTCTCTAACACGTGGATCAAAAATGCACGTATAGGAAAGAACTCGCCTTATGCTCAAGGCAGAGCTGAGGTGAGGGCGACATTGTCACGATGTCCATGGATGCCTGTATTCCAGCTTCCATCGGCATTGACCTTGGCATTAACATGTCAGCAAATGGATTCATTTATTTGCAAGGAGAGACAGACAGAGAGACAGGACAGAGAGAGAGAGAAAGGGGGCGGGGAATGAGCATGTCAGGGCCTCCAGTGGCTGCAAACAAACTCCAGATGCATGTGCCACTTTGTGCATCTGGCTTGG
>PVHP010003817.1:12393-47331 GCA_004024765.1 Zapus hudsonius
CCCCCTCCCTCCCTCTCTCTCTCTTTCTCTCTCCCTCCCTCTCTCTCTGCCTCTCTGATTCCTGGCTGCAGGTGGCAAGCGTTTCTGCTTTATCACGCCCTTCTACTATGATGTTCTGTCCCGCCACAGGCTGAAACCATGAGCCCAAATAAGTCCTCATGCCTTTAAACTGTTTCAGGTATTTGTCAACACAGTGACATTATTTGCTCACTTGCCCACGTTATGCTATTGTTCCCACATCTGTAACTGGTATCTACCTCTCAGATTTGCTATGTTAGCAAAACAAAAAATAAAGCAAACTGGGGTTGTGGTTGGCACATGCCTTTAATCCCAGCACTCAGGAGGCAGAGGGAGGAGAATCTTCATGAGTTTGAGGCCAGTCTGTGGTTACAGAGTGAATTCTGGGTCAGCCTGGGCTCGAGAGAGATCCTACCTCAAAAACAAACAAACAAACAAAAAAAAAACAACACCAGAAAATATAAAAAGAAACAAAGAAAGCAAAACCAAACAAAACCTAACTGGTGGTTTGAATGAAGGTCTCACACAGCCTCATGTCCTCATGTGTTTGGAATACTTGGTGCTCAGCTGGTGGCAATTTGGGAGAGTTATGGGATCTTTGAGAAGTAGAGCCTTGATGGAGGAGGTATATGATTGGAGGCATGTTACAGTCAGATCCACATTGCTGGGACAAACGTCCAAGCAGACACAGTTTATGGGAGGAAGGGGTTTACTTCAGGCTTACAGCGTCCAGGAGAACACCATCAATGGTGGAAGAAGATGGTTCCTTTTCATAGATCCAAGCAGAGAGAAACCATCAGCAGACAACACCAGCAAGCACAAACCTCCAGAGCTCAAACTTCTCTCCACACACCTTGTAGGACTGGAGATCTGCCGGACACACCTTAGGGCTGGGCCCCAGGATCCACCCGCAGTGACACATCTCCTTGTAGCAGGGATCAGGAAGGAAGTTTAATAAAAAATGCCTGAGTCTATGGGACCAAACATTCAAACTATCACAGGGCAGAACTTGAGGTTTCTAAGTCCAGCCCATTGAGTGCTCAAAGCTAGCTCACTGTAGCTACTTCCTTCTCATTGCTGGGAAGATGTTATCCAAGATTCCTGTCAGGCATGCTGTGCTTTCCCCACCATGATGAACCTTTCCCTCAAGACTGAAAGCTGAAATAAATCTTTTCCTCCGCTCAGCCATTTAGGTGTTTTATCCGAGCAATGAGAAGGTAACTGCTACACTAACCAAACAGCCAAACAACATTAGAGTCCCAAAAAGCTCAGCTTCTTAACTGATTCAAGCTCCTTCTGTCCCCTTCCTTCCCACCTGTCGTAGTCAGCCACAAGCCACTGGGATGAATCTTCAAACCAGGCATGATTTGGGGAGGAAAATTTATTGAACAGATCTAGGGGAAGTTAAGGAAAAAAGCTGCCCCTTTTCGCAGATCCAAGCAGAGACAGAGACAGAAACCCAGCACCAGCACCAAGCAAGCACACTGTAACACACTGTGATTCCCAAAATGCAAATCTCCAGACCAGGGTTCTGGTTCTTCTTTTGCATATCTAGCCTTAGTATTTTACATCCAAATTAGAAAGGGTCAGTCCCCAGGAGGCTAGGCCAAAGTGGCACTTCCTCCAGCCAGAACCTGGAGACAATTAATAATTTTAATAAATCCTTAATTCTTTTGGGGGACATTATTCAAACTACCACACCACCCTTGTCTGCAAGCGTGATAATTTCAGTGACTTCAAAGAAATTTATTTTGTGCTGGGCATGGTGGCGCACACCTTTAATCCCAGCACTCGGAGCCAGAGGTAGGAAGATCACCATGAGTTCAAGGTTACCCTGAGACTACATTGTGAATTCCAGGTCAGCCTGGGCTAGAGGGAGACCCTACCTCAAAAAACAAAAACAAAAAAATTACTTATAAATGTGATAGGGACCTTAAAACTCGATTGCCCATGGACAAAATAATAGTCTGGGGCCCAGCCCCTTGATAGCTGCTGCTTTTGAAAAGAGTTTCTAAAACTGATTAGCACCCATGAGTGCTTACTCTCCTGCTGGAGGTCATAATTAGGCTATATTTCTTGGCCTCCCTGGCAGTAAAATGTGGTCACCTGGTTGAGTTATAGTCAATAGACTATGGATGGAAGTGTGGGGTGCCACTTCCAGGTATGGCTCTTGCTGTCTTTCATCCATTTCTTGGCTTAATGGAGAGGACTCGGGACACCAGGAGCTCAAGAGAGGCCCCATAGGAGGGAGAGGAGATGGTCTGCTTCTTACCCACTTTTTTTTTTGAGTTAGGGTTTCACTCTAGCCCAGGCTGGCCTTGGACTCACAGAGCTCCTTCTTCCTCTGCCTCCTGAGTGCTGGGGTTAAAGGCATGTGCCACCATGCCTGGCATCTACATTTTTAAAACTTTTTTTTTTTTGAGACAGGGCCTCATTCTAGCTCATGCTTACCTGGACTTCATTATGTAGTCTCAGGGTGGCCTCAAACTCACAATGTTCCTCCTACCTCTGCCTCCTGTGCTGGGATTAAAGTCATGCACCACCACACCTAGCTCACTTACATTAAAATTTATTTATTTATTTATTTGAGAGAGTGAGAGAGAAAGAAGCAGACATAGAGAGAATGGGCGCACCAGGGCCTCCAGCCACTGCAAACGAACTCCAGACACATGCACCACCTTGTACATCTGGCTTTATGTGGGTACTTTGGAATCGAACTCCGGTCTTTCTGCTTTATAGGAAAACATCTTAACAGCTAAGCCATTTCTCCAGCCCTCACTTACATTAAAAAAATATTTTTATTTATTATTTATTTGCTAGCAGAGAGAGAGAGAGAGAGAGAGAGAGAGAGAGAGAGAGAGAGAGAGAGAGAGAGAGAGAGAGAGACTGGGTGTGCCAGGGCCTCTTGCCACTGCAAATAAACTTCAGACACATGCACCAGTTTGTGCATCTGACTTTCTGTGGACACTGGGGAATTGAACCTGGGCAAGCAAGCATCTTTAACCACTGAGCTATCTCCCTAGCCGGACTTCCCTATCATTACAGTCAGCTTTCTATTGCTGCAAAAAGAACCCAGCCCAACGCAGTTTATGGAGTAAAAGGTTTATTTTGGCTTCAGACTTGAGGGGAAGCTCCATCATGACAAGGAAAACAAAACAATGGCATGAGCAGAGGCTGGGCATCACCTCCACCACACCCCATAAGCCCACCTCCATCAACACACCTCCAACAAGGCAATTCCTAAATTGCCACCAGCTGGGGATCAAGCATTCAGAACACATAAATTTATGGGGGGGGCACCTGGATCAAACCAGCACACCTACATTGATGTGTGTGTACCCCCACTGACTTGTGTGGCTATGTGGTGAGTGTAGAGCTGGCCTGAAGTATTGTACAATGAGCTTTCTGTGTTTGCTCCTCTATGAAGGTCTGGAAAACTCCAGATAGGCATCAGCAGAGCTCGTCTTAGTCTGGGTTCTGCTTGATGGACCTAAAAGCTCTTAAAGATTTGAGTTTCCAAAGCTCATTGATTCTGACACACAACCACCTCTCTGCCTATGCAGAGACTTGGCCAGGAAAGGGGATTTTCCTGAGCCCTTGGGAGAAGATGCCAGTTGCCATTCCCCTTCTTTTTGCACACACACACACACACACACAGAGAGAGAGAGAGAGAGAGAGAGAGAGAGAGAGAGAGAGAGAGAAAGGAGGGGCATGGCTTGGTAGTATGAGACTAAAGCAAAATCACGAAGTTTCAAGGGGGCTCTTTGAAGGGGATCTGAGGACAAACTTCTGCTCTTCCTGGAGGCCATTACAAGCATCAGGCATTCCTTTGTTCAGGAACTTCTCCCTCCAGATCCAAAGCAGGAGAACAAAACTTACTAGGTAGACCCTGAGCAGAGGGGTTCAGAGGCCAGAGAAGGCAACCCTTCAGCAGCAGCTGAAGGCTGACTCCCCGAGGTGAGAGCAGTTTGGGGAGAAGGGGAAGGTGGGTGTCACCCCTGTTTCCCTTGCCAGAGGTGAGGTTGGAAGTCTTGCAAAGTGCTGAGAACATGTACACACATTCTTATTCCAAGCACAAAACCTCCAGGAGTCATTCCACACACAAGGTAACGGAGCATTTAAGGGAAAGCTTAGGAAGGATTAATATACAAAGACTTAACTAGACATTTCTAAAGTGATTGTAAATGGGAAATGATGTTTGGTATCACAACATTTAAGAACTGGAGCTGGAAGTCAGGGAACAGTCTGAATCAGTCAGCAGATCCAATCCCGGCCCCATGGAAGGAGGAGAAACCCCCCCCCCCCCAAGCACACAGGTAAGCGTGGAAAGGGCAGGGGTCACACAGACTGGCAATCGGAGCTGGAAGAGAAGCCCATGGTTCTTAGAAGTGGTCAGTAGAAGCTGGGGATTTGGTTTGAAAGTGACTTCCTTCATGACAAGATAGCTTTAGAGAAAAAAATCCATGGCTTGCTGGTGAGTACCTTCTCTCAGAGTGTCTTAAACAGGAATCATCTAGACCATGGGACCTACTGTTAGGAACTAAACTTCTCTGGGGATCAGAAAACACTCAACAGTCACAGGTCAGGTTCCCTGGGGATATCCTGTCACTTTGGGTGAGAGATGGCCACCAGAGAGAGTTATAGAGAAGAGGAGGGTCTGTCACAAATCTACTATATTAGACAGGGTTCTCTAGGAGGACAGAGGAGAGAGAGAAAGAGAGAGAGAGAACACACAGATTATCAGCTGGTTTACACAGTAGGGGCTGGTTATTCCAACAATGGTTGTCTGCAGGCTATAGAGACTAAGAAACCAGACACTTCCACAGTCCCAGGCTGGAGCTGGAGGCCTGGAGTGTGCTGGGAGTTGCTGCTGTTCAGTCCACATGGAAGGCTGAAGAAGCTGGTCCAAGGTTGGAGGTTGGCATTAGTATTAGTAACTTGGGATTTCCATGCTCCCATCCGGCGTGATGGTGCACATCTTTAACCCCAGCACCCGGGAGGCAGAAATAAGAGGATTACCATGAGCTTGAGGCCATCCTGAGACTTATATAGTGAATTTTTGGTCAGCCTGGTCTTGAGTGAGCCCTTACCTCAAAAAACCAAAGAGGATTTCCATGTTCTGGAAGAAGGGCAGACAGTCTGGAATCACTTTTAAACTGAGACCACCAATTGTAAGGTGGGGCTCACCTAGAGAGAGGTCCAGAGCTGTACCTCCTGGGACAACTGTAAATCCCATCAAGTTGATGAGCCACCATCACTCCTGCAGAGACACTGGGAAGAGGGCCGTGGAGGAAGAGGTCAGAGTAGGCACAATTGTTCTCTGTGGCCAGGAGTGAGAGTGGCCGCGTTGTTTACTGAGGAGCCCTGCTCTAAGGATGCCAAGGACAAAGCTGGTTCATTGCTTGGTCCCCATGGTTCCCCTGCTCTACTGCAGAACTCTGTCATCTGCTTCCTCCATTCTCTGAGGCCTCTGGGATTCTACCACAGCTTGGTCATTTGCCAAACCCCAGAGGCACAGACTGCCCTTCTGAAGTTCCTCTGGCAGCTCTGAGATCTCTCTCTCTCTCTCTCTCTCTCTCTCTCTCTCTCTCTCTCTCTCACACACACACACACACACACACACACACACACACACACACACACGGAAATGCAGAGCAGAGGTCAGCCTACATATAGCATCAAACTACTTGGTGGCAGCTGAAAAGAATTTCAAGCCTCTGGCTGGAGAGGTGGCTCAGTGGTTAAAGGCATGTGCTTGCAAAGCCTGATGGCTCAAGTTCAATTCCTCATTATCCACATAAAGTCAGAAACACAAAGTGGCGCATGCATCTGGAGTTCCTTTGCAGTGGCAAGAGGCCCTGGTGTGCCCATTCCTTCTTGCTCTCATTTCTCTCTCTCTCTCTCTCTCTCTCTCTGCTAGCACATAAAAATATTTTAAAAATTACAAGTCTCAACTGTGCCCCACTATCTCACCCCGTAGCTGATATATTGCAGTATGAAAGGATTCAGAAAGAAGTTTTAATAATTCCTCCTAGAAGTACTGGCCAGGACCTTGCAAATTCTCAGCAGTCATTCTCAATGGAACAAAGCATTCTACCTGTACATTGGCTAGAAGGAATTGTCAAGGTCCCTCCCTCCCTCCCTCCCTTCTCATCATCTTTAAACTTTTAACTATTTGGCTAATTTAATTAGATTTCTAAACCCTTATTCTTTTTCTTTCTCCTTTGTTCATGTATATGTGTGTGTGTAACATGTGCGGTGTGGCGTCTGCATGTGTGTGTGCAGATGTGTGTGTCTTGTGTTCACATGTGGAAGTCAGAGGGGACTATCAGGTGTTCAAACCCTCTTCTGCTATTTCCTTGAGACAGTGTTTCTCACAGAACCCAGTGAGCCCCAGTGACTCTCTGGTCTCTGCTCCCCGAAGGACTGGGGTTACAGGTACACATGGTCATGCCCAACTATTTACATTGGGAGCTGAGGAAGTGAACTCAGGGTGCATCACGCCCTCTTAGGCCCTCACGCTGTGCAGCAAGTGCTCTTTCGCACTGGGCCACCTCCCCAGCCCCTGTTTAAATCTTGCTCCTTGGGGGCTGCAGACATCCATTCTCTCTCTCTCTCAAATAAATATTTTTAAAAACTTAAATATTAATGAAATAGCTCACTCATTACTTGGGAATGGGACTGCATAGCTTCTGCTCAGGAGACTGTCAGAGGGCAGCATTCTGAAGTCTAATAAATAGACACTATTCAAAGCACTTGCATGGGTTACTGCATGGAGTCCTCACAGCAAGTCTCCAAGGCCAGGAAAATCTACTGCTCTTCAGTCAGAATCCAAACAGAAGGTCAGCAGAGGCGGCCCTGCACTTTGCCCTGAACCATGGCCCTCCTCCCTTGAGGGCTGAGGGTAAGAGGTGAGGTGGAGACTGGGGAGAATGGCTACTTCCTCTGAGCCACGGGTGCTGAAGGCAGCAGAGGGGATTGTGGGAAGGAGGGAGGTGGACTGGGACGGGCAGCAGCACTGGAGAATGGATCTAGGACTTGCAAGGCAAGGTGGAGGTAATGGTGGGAAGAGAGCTGTACTTACAGCTGTGGCCTAGGCTGCTTTGCAAGCACTTCCTGTCCAGAGCCACTTAGGACACAGAGGAGCAGTGTATTAACCTAAGAATAGGCGAAACAAGTCTCTAAAAGTATCTTCCAGCCTAGCGCTAGGAGAACCATTGTAACTCCTCTCCTTTACCACACATAGTCAACAATATCCACGAAGTCATACTCTTATGGCCAAACTTAAGACTTGCTGTATGAGAACTACCTGGTCAGAGTTCCACCTTGACTGGGTCTCCTTAGAAAAGCAACCAGCCTCTCCCAGGCATTCTGATGTTGCAGGAATCCGGGTCTTAGCAGGCTTGAAACTAGGTGTCCCCTGGACTGGACCAGTGGGACCAGTCTGGCTGGAAGGTGGGTATCTGTGACATGGTCCCAGGAAGCCACTTCTATTAAGTTTTGAGGGACAGTCATCGAAAGAGCCAGGTCTAGGCAGGGAGAGGAAAATGAAATGTCACCCAAGGAAGCCGGACCAGGGATATTAGGAGTCACCTTATCAACAGAACAGAAGTTCAGAGAACTCTGGATCTTGTAACGGAAGTGGGCAGCCGACTGCTTGGATCCCAGACCTGTCTTTATGAGATTCTTTTCCTCTTTATTTTCCCCATGGGCATATTCATAACAAACCCCATTATGTAAGTAACTTCAACAAATTTTTATTCCTCACAACCAGGCAAACGCGACTTTGAACCGTAGTTCTTATTTGCATTTTCCGTGGTAAAGGATTTGTAATGACTCTCTGAGTGCCGTCCTAAAACAAGGAGGAAGATTTTTCAACATTTTCTTTACCTTTCCTAGATGATTAATATTTATGAGCTAGAAGAGTGGGCACGAATCTGACTGAATCTCATCACTGCAATTGACCAGATGGAGACTCTCAGGGGACACAGCTGAAGCAATGGTAGCAACTGAAAGGTCAAGGGGAGCCTAACGACTAGTGGGAAGAGCAAAATGACAGAGAAAAAGAACCAGACACTCGGAGTATGGAGTGGAGGGAGAAGATGACCCTGGATGTACCTGCTATGTTGAAGTGAAGGATGAGAGCCCTGAGCAGGAGGGATGACGCAGACATGGTCAGATGAATTTCTCTGCTAGGTTCCTTTAGGTTACAAAGGGCAGTTATGCTGAGACAAGCCCACTGAGAAGGGGGTCCAAGAAGTGATCACACCACTACCTGTTCAGGTCTGTGGAGAAACAGAATGTGAGTCAGGATAAGCCGTAGTTCCAGGGAATTTTAAGTTGTTTTACAGCAACAGATCAAATCATTCAGTTAATAAAATGGGCAAATGAACCGAAGAGACGTGTCTCAAAAGATTCACACGTGGCCAATAAATACATGGAAAGGTGTTCACCATCCTTAGCCATGAGGGAAATGCAAATGAAAACCATCTCCCACCAGAGTAACTATCCTCAAGAAAACAAAGAACAAATGCTGGTGAGGGCTGGGGGAGGGAACCTCAGCCCACTGTTGGTGGGAATTTAAATTAGTCCAGTAACTATGGAAATCAGTATGGCGGTTCCTCAAAAACCTAAAAATACAACCGCCATGTGATCCAGCCATACCACTCTTGAACAGATAAACAAAGGAATCAAGCAGAATTCACTAGCGATACCTGTGTACCCATGTTAATGACAGCACTGTTCACAATAGCCAAGATCTGGAATCTGCCATCAGAGTGTACAGAGCGTGGTATATGTGCACAAGCGAGTAGACAACCCTAGAAGAGAACAA
This sequence comes from Zapus hudsonius, assembly GCA_004024765.1. Lineage (NCBI taxonomy): Eukaryota > Metazoa > Chordata > Mammalia > Rodentia > Dipodidae > Zapus > Zapus hudsonius. The sequence goes on from PVHP010003817.1 coordinate 21,245, forward strand.
AACCATGTCATTTGTGGGAATAGGTACAGCTGGAGCTCCTCATAGTAAATGAAAAAGCCAGCCTTGGACCAATATCATGGGTTTCCTCTCCTATGTGGAATCTAGATTAAAATAAAATATATGGGCAGCAATGGAGGGAAGTAAATGAGAATGTATAATGCACATATGTATGAAGATGCCATGAGGAGACATTGCTTTACATGCCAGCCTTAAAAAACCAAGACATGAAGCCGGGTGTGGAGGCAGGAGGATTGCTGTGAGTGAGTTCTAGGTCAGCCTGGGCTAGAGTGAAACCTTAGACAAAGGGTCCCGTGGGGGTCAGAAGAGGGTAACGGGGGTGGATATGTTCAAAATCTCTGATACGCATGTCTGAAAATGTCACAATGGAACCCATTAGGAGGTACAGCTAACAATCCTAATAAAAAACAAAAGCCCAAAATCATTTGTTTTCAATTCTAGTACCCTTGTTTTTATATTAATTTTATTTTTTTATTATTATTTTTTGGTGCTCATCTACTGAGTGAAATTCTCAACCTCTGCTTTCAATTCTAGATGATTCCATTTGATATTAGAGCCACAGTCGCCCCTGGCAACATTTTCCTACTTATCGTTTCTACAGCTTAAATGATGGACAGAGGAGGAATATTTTTAAATTATCTTTCAAACCTGAATTCAAGCCTTCATGTTTGGTGAGTCGCAGGGGAGCATCCCGTGAGTTAGGAGGACCGTGAATTCAGCCTGTGTGTGTCTCAGGGAATTCCCTTGACCACACTACTTAAGTGGAGGTGCTGGTCCTTCGTGAAGCAGGACATGAAAGGCTTGGGTCAGATGTTGTACTTTTAAATAGTAACAATGTTTTATTTCATAAACTTTCTAGGAAAATGCTCTGAGAAATGATCATTTCTCCCTCACTGGAGTTCTCACTTAGAAGTGCTAACAAGGGCTGGGGAAGGGGTGGCTCAGCTGAGCATCAGGCTCTCCTGAGTTTGGATTCCAGGCACCCACATAAAAGTCAGACATGGTTTATATCAGTAATCCCACCTCTGGGGAGGTGGAGACGGGAGGATCCCCGGAGCTAGCTAGCTAGTCAGGCCGAATCATCAAGCTCCAAGTTCAGTGAGAGAAAATGCCTCAAAAAATAAGGTGGGAAACTGCCCTATAAATGCTTATGCTCTTACATTACTGCAGTCTTATTGTTAGAGAGGCTTCTCTTTTCAGATGGTGGTGACCTCTGGGATTACTCAAAACTCACCAAAGGGCTGGAGAGATGGCTCAGCTTGCAAAGGCTCAGGGAACTTTGTAGAAAGATTGTAAGAGCCATGGAGGGGGGATATCCAGAGGTTTTGCCCCCCCCCCCACTGACTGCTGCTCACACAAGTCATACCCTCCATCCCATGGATCATTCCAGCAATCCCACTGAGGAGGGCCCTCGGTGGAATGGGGGCAGGGAGGAGGGAAACGGTGGTACAACACATGAATTGTACACACAAAGTTTCTACTTATTAAAATAAATAAATAAAAATATAATTTCTAACAGACGCTGTTTGTAGACGCAGTGCCAGTCAATGTGAAAATTGGTGTACCATTCCAGAAACTTTATAAATGATCGCATACTTTTACCCAGAAATCCCACCTCCAGAAACACTGTCCTCACCGCACATCCTTCAAAATTGAGTTCCAATGTTATTTCTTTATACTAGATCCAAACGAAGACTAAAATGTCCAATTATAGGGAATTTGGCAAGCAAATACTAGTAAGATTTATAATGAAATGTTACAAAGTCACAAAAATGTTGTTTCCAAAAGAATATTTAATACCATTGAAAATCACAACAGAAACTTATCTGAGAAGAGATATTTAAAACTACATGCATACAAATACATACATAATAAAGTTTTTAATATGCATTTACATATTAATTTTAAAATGCTTTAAAAGAAAACTGGGAAGAAAATAGCCTCAAGTTAAAATATGAAATAATCAAAATGTTAATAGCATTTATTTCTTGCGCCAGGATTACAAGTACTTTAATATTTTCTTTTTTTTATTAATTTTCCTAATTTTAAGCAATGCACATATGTTGTTATAATCAGGAAATGTCTGTTTAAAGTGCATTCAAAATATATTACTTGGGCTAGTCTTAAGCCCCCAAAAGATGATTGTAATCAGAAAGCAAAGGACAGAGTCCAAGGTTTCCACCACCCTCGACCTGTTGACACAGTTACAGGAAAGGAGCAGGTGACCTGATTTGCACCTGAGGGCCTTTCCAGCTCTCTCCGCAGGCATCGAGGCTTCCCAGAAGTCAGGTCACCAGAATATTCCAGATCTTCTCACTGTCATTCTCCTACCTACCACAGGTCAGGTGCCAGGTGTTATGAGGGATTATTGGAAGGTATATATCCGTGTGTGTGTGTGTGTGTGTGTGTGTGTGTGTGTGTGTGTGTGTGTGTGTGTGTGTGTGTGTTTAATCTTCATAGTAACCTTTTGCAATAAGTATTGTGATTCCTCCTATTCTACTGGTGACAAAAACAAGGAGCAGAGACTTGCTCCAGGTCATAGCCAGAAAGAGATGGAGCTGAGTCCAGACTCCACTGGGCCAATGTGCTATATAGCACAATGCCTGCTGAGCAGGAACCAATAGAGAATGCTGGGATTTTGGAAATAGACATTACATACATTTTTTTTAACTTTAAGCAAAGGAATTTTATTTTTACTTATTTTTTTTATTAATTAGAAATTTTGTTGTATGGACAAATCTAGCCAGACCACCACCAGACTCTAGAGTGATCAGGCCTTCTTGCCTGGGCCGAGAAGGTGACAGGTCTGTAGTTAATATTCAACCCTTTGAGGCGCAGACCAAACTCTCAGATGCTATCAGTAGCTCAAATGGCCAAGACCACATAAATAAGCCATATATCTAAACCATATCTCAAAATTCCTCTGTTCAGTTTATTTGAGAGAAAAATACCATACTTCATTATAACTGACCAAGATTCTTATCTTGACATCTGCCTGCTTTCATACAGTAGCCATAACCAAGCTCATTCCTACAAACTTTCCATTAAAATCTATTTAATATTAGTAATTTTCTTTTTTGCCTTTCAAAGAATTCTAGTGGATTCTCCAGCGTTTCGTGATGAAAATATGATTAAAGTCAACACATTGGATTTATGTTTTTGCTTGAAACAAAAATGTCTGGAGCACGTTTAAATTAGACAAGAGGCTTTACATGTAGTTGGTTCCATGTTACAATCAATAGGTTAGCACACCTCTATATTTTTTTTTCCAAAGAAAAAAATTCCAATTGAGTGGTGCCTGAAAAGCGCTAGGGACTTCTTTGAGAAACCCGAGGTGACAACAGAAAGTCAAGACTACACATGCTCATGTGTTTCCCAAGGGGGGAAAAATTCCAATTTAAAGAGACATGGGCGTTGCTGTTATTTCTTTAGATATAATACATGGGGATGGAAAAGATGGCTTTTCTAAAGGAAACATTAGATGTAAATTGAAGAAAAATGAGTACGAAAAGTGAGATTTTTTTTTTTCCTTACTCACGATTTTTCTCTTGTCTCTTCACAGTTTTATCATGCATCGATTTGATGTTGGCATCTTTAACTCTGGGCTTGAGTAGACTTGTCCTTCCTGCACCACATGGGGACATCACAGTGCTGTGTCTTCAGGCAGCAGGAGCTCTGATCTCTCCTGGCTTCCCTGTGTTGGTCAACCGGCATTTCCTGAAGCATCTTTCATCTCTGACACGCTCTGTATCCTACATTCTCTCCTCTGCTTGGTGCTTGTGCAGCTCATTTCAACCCCTCTCTGTGTGACTGTGTCCTTTCCTGGTAGCCTACTGTGGTGGTTTGACTGTAAATGTTCCCCATGTTCTCAGGTATTTTTAATTAGTCCCCAGAAGACAGAGCCCTGCTGGAGGAGGTGTGTCACTGAAGACAGTTCTGAGTCTAGCCCTAAGGTCTGTTCTCAGCCAGCTTGAGCTATGGCTATCCGCTCTCTCTCTCTCTCTCTCTCTCTCTCTCTCTCTCTCTCTCTCTCTCTCTCTCTCTCTCTCTCTCTCTCTCTCTCTGCTGTGGATACGTGATGAAGTGAACCAGATTCTTCTACCACGATGAAGTTTCCTCTGGAATCTATAAGCCTGAAATAAACCCTTTCCTCCCACATAAGCTGCTTCCAGTCGGGTGTTTGCCCCAGAAATGAGAAGGTAACTGCAACACCTACTTACCACATTTTAAGAGTAAACACAGGTTACACAGTTGAGGAGCCCAAGTTCCTAAAGTGGTTTGCACTTGAAAGCACTGGGCTATTGCAATCAAAAACATTAATAGATATTTATTCATCAGGCATCCTTCTAGAAGTTTCAGCTTTTGGACATTATGATAGAAGCCAGGAAAACCCTCCTCTAATCAGTGAGTAAAATGGTTGTCACAGAATCCATATAACCTTGTTCTTTGATTAAATTTAACAAATTATTTTGAGTATTTCCTATTTACCAGACACTGTCCAAAGTGGTAGAAATAGTGAATGAATAATTTATTTCTCTCCTGTCTTGGTCCAGAAAGGATCTAAGGCAGCTTGTGGCAGAAACATACAAAATAAAACATTCAAGGGCAAGTTTCTAAAACTAAGGACAAGGGAAATATAAACCCGAGTAGGTCAAGTCCAAAGGGAAAGGAGGGTCCAGATGCATGGCCACAGGAGCCATCTTGATGATTGTACTTGAGAGAATGTGTGACTGTCTGTGCATTAGGTGGCTTTGAGGAAAAGGAAATGTCAGTTACCGATTCTCACGGGAGAAACAGAAAACCTGTATATCTACTTAGAAAGAAAGGGACAAATAAGGTTTGGGTTCTGTTGTGGTTTTAATGAGAAACATCCTCTACAGGCTCATGGATTGGCACACTTTCATTCCCAGATGGGATGGTGCTGTGTGAGAAGGAGGTGGGGCCTCGCCAGAGGAAATGGGTCATTGGCAGTTGGCCTGAATGCTTCATAGCCCAACCCTGCTTCTTGTTCACTCCCTCTGCTTCCTGACTGTGGATGCAGTGTGAGCAGCCTTCCCCATCATGGGGACTGTGCTCGATAGAACTGTGAGCCAAAGTAATCCTTCCTCCTTAAACTGCTTCTTGTCAGGTATTTGGTGATGCCGTGAGAAAAGCCACAGTGCAGTGTCAAATGACTAGGAATCCAGCCCCAGTAAGAAAGTCCAATCTAGCCAACTCTTGTAAAACAAAGCTACATTATGAGTGTGAGCAACTTATTTGGTTCGTGAGGAGAAGATGAGACACGAGACATTTCTGAGAAGGGGGGCAAGGAGAAGGGCTTGGAGAGAAGGGAAGGGACACAGCACAGTGGCTCAGCTACAAGGTTCCCCAGCTGGACTGGGAACAGAACGTGCTTCAGGTTCTCGCTAAGATGCTCTGAGTCCAGAGGACCGGTTCGTTTCACAGGTGCCACAGGCAACACTAATTCTGGTGACTATGTTTGGGTCAAACCAGAAGGGATTCTTGGTGTATGAAGCATTGAGCAGTAAGGAGGTCGGAAGAACAGGGTGGACCTTGTTAGAAGGGTCATGGTGGAGGTCACTGATGCTTTAAGCCTAAGCGGGTGAATGTCATCAGATCTCCAGGTGCGATGCCTTCATCTGTCCTGATTGCACAAAAAGCTGGAGGATCAAAAGCTGGAAGCCAACAACAGAGGACAAGGAGCCGTTCAGATCAGTGATGTCTGGTGCAAAGTAAGAAGCACCAGACTCAGGGCAGTGTGGGACAGGAAGCATCACTTTGGTCATGAACACGAGCCTGCCATTTTCACTCACAGAGTTTTCTGGTTTTATGTGTCACCAACTCTATGAGCAACTTTTCTTCACAGTGTGATCAACAGCTGACCAAAAGCAACATAAAGGAGGGCTTATTGTCACTCACTGTTTGAGGGTAGTTCGTTATAGTGACAGCCGCATGATGGCAGGAGTGTGGGGCTGTGGCTGCAATTGGGAAGCAGAGAGAGGTGGACGCTGACATCCACAGTCAGGAAGCAGAGAGAGGGGACACTGACGTCCACAGTCTGGGATCTGCAACCCACTGGATGGTGCCACCCACACTTATGGTGAGTCTTTCTACCTCAAATAGCCTAATCTAGAAACTTCCTCACAGACATGTAGTCAACCTGGTCATTTGTTACAGCAGCCCCAGAAAACTAGCACATCCCTTCCAGCCCCAGTCGCTAAAGTAACCCCATGCTCACTCATCCCTCTCCGGTGTTCTCCCCTCAGAGCCGTCCACACCTTGCAGACACATTGAAACCAAGTCCTGTTCAGAGGCAGATTCCTCCTGGGTGCCTGGCTCACTCTGGACCCTACACATTCCCCAGCTGCAGAGCAAGTCTCCAAAGCCATGTGTTCAGGAGACCCTCTGGCTGAGTCAAACATTCCCTCCATGAGGCCCACGCCTAGACCAGGATGGGAGCTGATTCCTGGTACCAACTGATCGTCTGGAGGAGTGCTGTTGAGTCTCCGAAGGCTGGGCTGTCTCACTGTCTTTGACTGGTTTGGTTTGGTTTTAGGAGGTCATTGGTTCATACATATTTGCAAGCAAAGAGAGGGAGAGAGGAAGAGACAGACAGAGAGAGAGAGAGAGAGAGAGAGAGAGAGAGAGAGAGAGAGAGAGAGAGAGAGAGAGAGAGAGAGAGAGAGAGAGAGAAAAGAGAGAGATTGAGTTGAGACTGGGCATGATAGAAAGCTCCAGATGCACACTCTGCTTTGTGCATCTGGCTTCACATGGATGCTGGGGAATCGAATTCAAGCTGGCAGGCCTTGCAAGCAAGCACTTTTAACCACTGAGCCATCTCCCCAGCCCACTTAAAAATATATTTTATTTACATATTTGCACATGTTGGGGGGAGGAGTGTACCAGGGTCTCTTGCTGCTGCAAATGAACACCAGATGCATGCACTGGTTTTTTTGTGTCTGGTTTTACATGGGTGCTGAGGAATCAAACCCTGGGCGGGTAGGCTTTGCAAGCAAGCACCTTTAGCTGCTGAGCCATCTTCTGAGCACCTGGTCATTGGTTCTTTCCCTTATGTGATCATTTCTCCTACACAAAGGATTGGAAAACACACAACTACCTCTCTGTGCTTTTGTGTTTTATTGCTGTTTTGATGTGTTTGATTTTTCTTTAAAGCTGTTAAGCCATACCTTGGAAGGCCTCAGATGATCAGCTCTTTGTGGGTCTCAGGATGCAAACCCACCCTAGTCTCCTCATGGACCCCATCAGAACTGCCCCAGGTACAAGCAAGCGTCTCAGAGGAGCGAGCATGACGCTATGGTCCACTGTGGACGATGAATCTGCCTGCTAATTTGGATCTTATAGCCGTGTCAACTTGTTTGATCCCTTTCCTATTTATTGCCTGTCACGAATTCTTTCTCGACATCATGACATTGCTAATGAGCCACAGTTGACCTGAGTTTTGAGGAGACTTGTGAGAAAAATCACAGAAGGGACAAAGGCAAGGATGTCTCACTTCTTTTGACTCTTAAGAGGATGATGTCAACACAAGAGACTTGGCCTTTCCTACCAAAGCCAAGTCCAGGAGGACAGGGAAGGGGAGGGAAATTGGTGGCACTACGACATCCTGGTCACAGGCTGAGGGCCTGGCTTTAATATGTGACAAGCATGTGCTTATCTATCGTTGTTAATGATGATGGCTATGTAACAGGGTCTCACAAACCAGCCCAGACTGGCTTCAGGTTGCTGATCCTCCTGCCTCAGGTTCCCTGGAGCTCGAATTAGAAGTGTGTCCCATCACACCAGGTCGAATGCAGTTCTGACAGAAGGTGAGGTGCCTGCAGGCCACTATGCACCTCAGGGGTGTATAGTCAAACGACCCTTATGCCTGCACCTGCTTTCGAGGGTGCCACACCTAGGCAGGGACCTGTGTTGGCACGTGGGTACCAAGGGTCCTGTCGTGTCCAGACCTGGGGGGGGAGTTTCTAGAAGGGCATTCAAAGTAGAAGACCCTGAAAGTCCACTGTTTGGACTGCATCCCCTGGGCTGGAGGCTTGATCCTGTCACTTAGGAATGTTACTCAGCCACTGCTGAAAGTGGGCATCCCAAAGTGGGTCTAAAGCTGCCAGAGACTTCTGTTTTTTCAAGAGAAACCAGAGTGTAAATTTTGGATGGGGCAGGGGGAGTGAAACTTATTAAAAATAGTTATTAAAAACATAGCATGGGGGGCTGGAGAGATGGCTTAGCGGTTAATGCACTTGCCTCCAGTGCCTAAGGCCCTAGGTTCAATTCCCCAGGTCCCACATGGGCCAGACCCACAGGGTGGTGGCCCTGGTGCTCTCTCTCTCTCTCTCTCTCTCTCTCTCTCTCTCTCTCTCTCTCTCTCTGCTTGAAAATGAATAAAGGAAATATTAAAAAAAACATAGCATGGGAAATGGCTCAGTAGTTAAGGCACTTGCTTGCAAAGCCTTTCAACCCTGGTTCAATTTTCAAGCCACCCACATGAGCACATGTGTCTGGCGTTTGTTTGTGCAGCAAGAGAGCCTGGTGTGCCCTCCCCACACAAAGAAATAAAATTTATAATAAAAGAACATGTGAGGGCCCAAATCATGGCTTAGGACCAGTGTTCTTCCACTGCGGTGCTGTTTACATTTCTTGACCACCTGCCCTGTCCTGACCATGCTGACTGTGGGGAAAAGGACAGTTCTTGAGGGGACACGGTGCCCTTTCTGAAGGGGGCTCCTTTCTTTGTTCCCCAGCCATTGAGGTCACAGGGGTCAGCTTGTATTCTGCTAAAAAGTAAAACCAAGACCCCACACGGCGGCAGGAGAATGGATGCCTTTAACATTACCAAACCCATCCAGAATAGTGATGCTTGTGTGGATTGACCACAAAGAAAAGTCATGTTGTAAAAAAGTACAATCCAAACACATATACCCTTAAGACAAAAAAAAAAAAAAAGTATGGCTGGAGACAGCTCAGAGGGTAAGGTGCTTGCTGCATAAACATGGGGACCTGAGTTGGATCCCCAGCACCCTTGTAAAAAGTAGGTCACAGCCAGGTGTGGTGGTGAACACCTTTAACCCCAGCACTCCTGGGCAGAGGTAGGAGGATCATGGTGAGTTCGAGGCCAACCTGGAATTACATAGTGAATTCCAGGTCAGCCTGGGCTACAGAAACAGTAGGGCAAGGCAGAGCCCACCTGGACCCCAAGCGCTGGGGACGTGTCTCCAGAAAACCTTTCCCTGGGGTGACATGAACACACAGCAGACCACAGGACCATTACACCAAAGCCAGTTTGGTGAATCAGTGTGTTTACTGGGGTTACTTACAGAGCAGGGTGAGGGGCTGCTTACAGGAGCCATGGATGACTTCAAGCACAGACAGGCACACCAGGAGAAGTCTCATCCCAGCCTGGTTGCTGACCTCCCCAAAGCTGCTTCAGTTCAAAGCAGCTGCACCCAGAAAGTCCCTCAGCAGAGGCTGGGACTCCCCCAAACCGCTCCCAAGCCCACTGCACTGATTGTAGGCAGCTCCATGGGAGACTCTCCCCAAGCACTTGTTTCCTCTTTATATGGCTTTAGGGCAGTGTCTTGCAACCCTTTCCCAGACTTGTTGACTTTCTGGAACTTTCTCTCTCTCCCTTCCCTCCAGACAGGGCTGTTTCAGTTTCTAACTAACATAACTTAGGGGAGGTTGAGTGACCTTTAAATTTTAATTCTCTCAGACTTGACTTCCTCCTTTCTCTCTTCAATTCCAAGGAAGCTGCTACATAGCACAGAGGCAGGAGGATCCCCAGGGCTTGCTGGCCAGCTGGTCTTTGAAAATTGGTGAGTTCTCGGTTCAGTGCTCTCAAGAATAAGATGGAGGGCTGGAGAGATGGCCCAGCAGTTAAAGGCCCTTGATGGCCTGGGGTTCAAATCCCCAGTACCCATGTAAAAAAAGCTGGATGCACAAAGTGGCGCATGCATCTGGAGTTTGTTTGCAATGGCTGGAGGTCCTGACATGCCCATACACATTCTTTTTCTGTCTGCCTCTTTCTCTTTGTCTCAAATAAATAAAAATTAAAATAAGATTTTAACAAAACAAGGGAGAGAATGACTGAGGAAGACACTCAGTGTTGACTTTTGGCCCCCACACACATGCGCACACTCATGCCCAGACACCTGCCATGCTTATGGGCACAGCCAACAAATATACTCCAGGGCTCCTAGGATTTCACGCGCCTTACTAGGTGCTGGGAACATAGTTGAGGAAAATGGATACCTGCCATTAAATATACCTTCCACTGGGTGTAGTGACCACACCTTTAGTCCCAGCATGTGGGAGGCAGAGGTAGACCGATCACCATGAGTTGAGTCCAGCCTGAGACTACACAGTGAATTGCAGGTCAGCCTAGGCTAGAACAAGACCCTACCTCGAAAAACAGAACAAAATAAAAAAAGCAATTCCCACTCCGAAGAGAGTAATGCTGGATGCAGCCTTACAGGACTTATGGCTCTCTGCCTTCTGGAACTCTTCTGTCTCTCCACATCGTTTGAGCCTCACAGCAACCCTTGGGGCAGAAGTGACTCTCCTGCCCAGAGGAGGCAAAAGTGGCTCAGAGAGGTTCAGTCATTGGCCCAAAGTCACACAGTGCTAGTCAGTGGAGAAGCCAGGGTTTGAACCCAGCTATGCCCATGTATCAGTTCAGCAGAGATCGGGGAGATGCTAGCGGGTGCCCGGGTATCTTCAGGGGCTTGCTGGACCCCGACACCCCGGGCTGCTGGAGGAAATGCCGGGCACCCGGGGCATCGGGGGTGAACATGGGAGAATTTACACTAGTGAGCAGGTTGGCCTGAAAGGATGGGCGATGGGGACGAGACCAAGGCTCCGCTGCGACGTGGGCCCCACGGCCTTGCTGAGAGCAGCTCGGGGAGGCGTGGACTAAACGAGAAGGGCCAACATCCTGGGGCCCCAGGGCGCACACCTAGCAGGTGCCCGACCCCACCTGCATCATCGGGCCGGCTCAGGCTGCAGGCCGAGCAGTGTCCCGGCTGAGCAGGACAGGGCTGGAAACCTCAGCCACGGGGTGAGGTCACCCTGGCGAGGCTCTCGATCGAGGGCGGGCAGCGAGGGGAGCTCGGGTGGGCGATGCCCGCGTGGGTGCCCGGCGTACAGCCGCGGAGTCCCCGCGCGGCAGCGCTGCTCTGGGCGCCACCTGCCGGCGCGGCCCCGCTACTGCGGGTCTGGACCCCGCACATGACAGGTGGGTTTACCTAAGTCCAGCATCTATGTCAGGTGAGGTTCAGGCACGAACGCAATACAAGGGACCACGGGGCAGACGCTTGAAAGTACTATAAACTGAGAACTAGGCAAAGTTTTCCGAACATTCTTAACCATTAAGTAAAGGGCGAGGGGATTCGCAAAGGGCATTTTTAGATGCTGTTAATTAAGTCTCACTGCGAGAGCCACAGCAGTGGGTCCTCTGCGGACAGCTGGACAGGGTGCTTCTGACTTCTGCCCACATTCAGCAGCTAAGAAATGGCCCGAGAGGTGGGTTTTGCCCTGGTGGTGGGGGTTACAGGACTTGCTTTCCAAGGACATCCATCCATCCATATACGTCACAAGATAAGAAATACTGCATTTCCTAAAAGTAGATATTTCTATACTTTTCTGATTGTAAAAACAGCATACCCCCCCCAAAAAAAAGCGCAGGATTTTAAGCCCAGCACTCTGGAGGCAGAGGTAGGAGGATCGCTGAGTTCAAGGCGACCCTGAGACCCTGAGACTACATGGTGAATTCCAGGTCAGCCTGAGCTAGAGCGAGACCCTATCTTGAAAAACAAAAACAAAACAAAAAAATGAATGAAAAAACCCAGTATGCATGCCAGCCAGGCATGTTGATGCAAGCCTGTAACCCCAGCACTTAAAGGTCAGGAGTTCAAGGACATCCTTAGCTACACAAGAGAACCATGTCTCATGTAGCAGTCTGGGCTACACGAGACGTTGACTAAAAAAAAATAGCGTTCCAATGAAAATCCAAGCATCTGGGAACTACATGTCAGCAGAGAAGATATTTCCTTTAGTTCTGATGCTGGTTTTGGGGTTCTGCTCTTGGGCACCTTGCTGAGGCCGCTCTGCTTTGTGGCCAGCAGGTGGCAGCGCACCGCCGCTTAGGGGATGGGGAGGAAGAGGCAGGACCTCCAAGAGCTTGGAAAAATGATGCCTAGTTCAAATGGTTAAAAAAAATTCTTTTAGACTTACAAATATTTTTATTTAATTATTTTCCAGGAGAGAGAGAGAGAGAGAGAGAGAGAGAGAGAGAGAGAGAGAGAGAGAGAGAGAGAGAGAGAGCATCTGACTTTACATGGCTACTGGGGAATCGAACCCTAGGTCATTAGGCTTTGCAGGCAAGTGCCTTAACCGCTGAGCCAGCTCTCCAGCCTTTTTAAAACGACATTTTATTGACCCCCTCCATACATGGAGACAACATGCCATGGTCACAAACCCGTCACCACCTTCTTTCCCCCTCTGAAATCTTCCCTCCACTGACTCCCTTATCAACTTTCACCTCTTCTATTTCGATGTCATCGTATTTTCCCTCCTATTATGCAGGTCATAAATGTCAAGGCCACTTTGTGTCTGGAAGACAGTATTGTAAGGACGCTTCCCTTCTTTTGGCTCTTACATCCTGTCCGCCACCTCTTCCACAACGGTCCCTGAGCCTTGGAGACTATGACAGAGATGTCTCACTTAGTGCTGAGCACTCCACTGTCACTTCTCAGCACTATGGTGAGTTTTCAGTCACCACAGTGGTCACCCCCATCTGAAAAGAGAAGCTTCTCCAACCAAGAAAGAGAGTAGCATTAATATCTGGGCACAGATGTAAGTATTAGAGGGCAGTTTGGTGGCATAATATATGTATTTAGCCAGACCACAGTAGTAGTTTCTCCCTGAGGGCCTTGACCTTCCCAGGACTTTTGATTGGTTTTTCAGTACCTGGTTTGAATTCCTTCCTGTGAAGCAGGCCTCAAGTCCAATCAGAGAGCAGTTGGTTTCCCCATAACAGACATGGACCTTTGCATCAGTTGGTATATTTGGCCTGCAGGGCCCACTGCTGGTTAAGACCACTGAGGACTTTTCTCCCTCAACAGGCTGCATGGTCTTTCCCATCACCATGACTTAGTTCAAACATCTTTAAAGTTCAAATTGATGTCAGTATACCTGCTAGTGATTTTTCACATGTTTAGAAATAGCCATTTCTGCCGCTCTGAGCTGCTGAAAGCGGGAATACATCCACGAAGCAAAGGAAGGTGCTGCTCAGATCACTGAAAAGTGTAGAGGGTCATTCTTGGGCGAGGGCCATGTGGCTCACTGGGGCCCCTGGTCTGGTCTCCCTGCCTGCCTCACCCTTTGTCTATGGGCAAGCTTTGGCTCAGGCTGCGTGAACTCCAAGTTCCCGGCTGTGTTGGGCCGGCTGTGTAACAATAGCTAGCTTGGGGATGGGAGGTCTGTGTGTGGGTGTGTGGAGGTCCCATTGGAATGCCCTTGAGACTTGTGCTCAGGTCCTTGGCAAGTCTCCTTGTTCGCCCAGGAGCCTGCAAAATCGTACCTTCAGGACAACCTATTCCAGGCCTGTTCTCTCCAGTGAAACCACACTTTGGGGGAGCTTCCTGGACAACCTATTTCAGGCCTGTTCACTCCAGCCCATCCTACACCTGAAAGTCAGGCCCGGAATCCTCCTCCATGTTCCCTGTACAGAATTGCAGAAAACCCCCAGATGGCTCGCATTCCCCAAGCTCAAGCTCAGATGCTGTTCCTAATTTGCACACCAGGTCCTGAGCCCCCTGCTCTGAGCATCTCTAGCCTTGTTTATCTCCACCATCTCTGACACTCTAGCCTCTGGCCATAGTGGTCTACTGGATCATTCTCTTTCCATCCAGCCCTCGCCCCATGTTTCCTCTCTTCCTCCTTCCAAACTCAGCTCAAGGCTCACCAGCATTTAGAAGTAGTTCTGCACATGCTCCAGGCCGGCTTGGTGGCCTTCCCCTCGGGCCCCACTCTGATTCCCACAGCATGGCTCTAAGTGCAGTGTGCTGAAATGATCTGTTCTCCGTGTGCCCTTGACCCCACAGGACTGCATAAATACTGAGTGTTTATGACAATCCCTGTCCTCCAAGATCACAGGGGGCATTTGCTGCTCCGTAGGATGCGAGTAGCAGGTTTCCTCCAGAACAGAACATAGCCAACTGTCTTTCTCCTCCAAGTCCTGGCTGTCTTGAAGGATCTCGAGGATTCGCTGGCATTGGCATTGGAGGAGCAGAAGAGAGAGCTGGTCTACTGGGATAGCATGCTGCCCCCAGAGACCTCCCTCTATTGGAAGTCAAATTGGAGCATCAGGAGACAGGCCACGCTAGCCACCCCATCCTGCCAGCTCTAGAACATTTCCATTGGTTTTCAAAGATTTCCGATTATTTTTTAAAGAGGAGGGGAGACAACAGTGTGGGTTGTATGGTGTGACATTGCTGGACTGACACGAACAGATCAAACAGTGCTCATGTGTTGGCTGTTATTTTAGAAAGTTTGATTTATTTGCAAGGAGAGACAGAGAAAGGGAGAGAGAGAGAGAGAGAGAAAGAGAGAGGGAGAGAATAGGTACACAGGGCCTCCAGTCACTTTGAATGAATACCCCCTCGCGCATCTGGCTTTACATGGGTGCTGGGGACTCGAACTCAGGTCATTAGGCTCTGTAGGCAAACGCGCTAACCGATGAGCAATCTCTCCAGCTAGGGTATTGTTTCAAATACAGTACAGAAAGAGGGCTTCACTACCCCAACATCATATGTATTACCTTCAGCATCAGAAACTGAGACGGAAAGGCTATTTGCCCAAAGCCACGAAGCTGGGCAATGAAACTCCATTGAAGTGCAGGCAGCCTTCAGCCTCCTCCAGACTGTGGAGGAGGAAGAAGGGCTTTGGCCAGTGTGGAAAGGGCTATCCATGCAGGCAAATGCTCCCTCGGGGGCCGCCACGCCTGCTGGCCTCCTAGTGCCAATACGGTTCACTTGTATATACCTACCTATGAGTATTTATCAAAAAGATGATGATCGTGAGTAAAACATACACTTGGGCTCAGTGGTGATAAGCCTGATGGTGGATCTTTGACCCCATTTGACAGGAGGTGAGGTCAAAGCTTAGCAAGACTGAATGAGTCCTCCAAGGCCCAAGCAGGTAGAAAGCTGGAACTTGCTCCCCAGGGTTTCTGGGTTGGGGGAGAATGTCTGTCCAGTGGTCATGGCTCTAAGGGGACTCATTCTTATATTCCATGTCTCTGTCACCCAGCAGCAGCTGATGTGACTGATTCACTGTGGCTGGCTTTCTTGGGCCTTCATTCCCCATGGCCTGCCCACTTCCAGTGACATTAGAGTCTGGCATGCTACCTAAGGCCAGGCCCAGGCTTAACCATGTTTCCCAGATCCATGGGAGATGGATCCTTAGTGATGGTGCTGGGAGCAGAGAAGAGTCAAGGCCGCTTATGGTCTTCCTTGTATGGAACACCGATTACATGATACTCTTTAGTCATCAGACTCTTAAGGACAGGCCGCTCCAGTGCAAGTGGGAATGAGGATGAGGGCTCCTGTTCTTTCTACCACAGTCTATGAGACTGCAGCCAAACCACTCATTTAAAAACAAACTCAATAGCCCTGTTTTACCTACATGGAGACCTGGGCCATAGCAGGGAGCCCAGTGAAGTTGGAATGACATCGTGGAAAGAGAGATTCACATTTTGGAGAGTTCACTTTGTTTGCTAAGATTTATGGAGCTCTTAAAAATTCAAACTACCCTTTTAAGACTAGCATGTGTATGTCTGAGTTATCTAATATAACATCCTATGACGTAGGCACCACTGTCACTCCCATTTTAAAGTTGAGGACATTAGTGCTGGTATCTTGCCAGGAAGCTAGTGTGGATAAAAGAAGCCAGGGGCCAAGACCATCCCTGTTCCATCTCCTGGTCCCACAAGCAAGGGGACAACATCTACCCATGGGTCTTCTCAGGGGCCTGGGAAGTGAGGAATTCAGGTCTTAGAAAGGGAATAACGAAGGCCTCAATTTGTGACTATGATGACAGACAGGAAACAGGAGGGGAGAGAGGAGTGGGTAGGAAGTGTGAGCGACCAGAATGGAGATGTCACTGAGAGAGAAGGGGGTTCACATGGAAGACAAGCATGTGCCAAAATTCAGAGCAAATAAAAGACAAGGTTTGTCCTGGAAATCCACCCTGTGGTCCACAATTTCACTTCACCCCTGTGGGCTAGGAAGGGCTCTGCCATTTGCCAACAGCTAGGTCTCACTCAGTAGTCCCACCATTGGCCAAATATCCAACTGATCCTCTCTGGAAAGATGCAGGGTGGGAAGTGGGATAAATGGCTGAGTTCCTAGAGATCTTTCATGACACTGTCAGGCTCATTTGCTGGGATTTCTTAAAATTCATGCTGTGGTTTGCTGATATTTTCCATGTCACCAAATGTATGATTCTGATCTCATGGAACAGCCAGAAAGCTGAGGCAACTGTGAACAGTCTGGCTCATCTGAGAAAGAACTCACTTGCATCTCTTAAAGTGATTAAGTCTAAAATCTTAATGTATATAAAATGGAATGTATATAAAATGCAAATCTGTCTTCCTCATTTTAAGATTTTGCATTCTTTGATGGTTTTGAAACAGTGAGAAAACATTTTAACAAATATATCTGGTAGATGCTTTGACAAATTAGAAAGCCAGCCAAGCCAGAGACTTCCTCGTCAAGTCTTGTTTCCAGCTGGCAAGCATTTAAAATAATATTCCAAAGGGGTTTAACATTTGTGATTACATTGTTTGATTATTGCACTTTCTAGATAATGGTTTTTTGAAGCTGTATCTTGCAGCTAAAAATTAAGTAGTGACTTCTGGGTATGCACGGCATTCTTTAATAAAATGAGACCCAATATAATATTCTCAGAGGTTGAGCAGTAATATAGAAGAGATTTACCGTAGTCCAGATGAGTGAGATCACTGATCCTATAGGATTCTTATTATTTTCTTAAGTTAAACTCCAGAGAATGCTGGAAATGGAACCGCAGGTTCTGTTGATGTCTGGCAGGATCCTGGAAGGTTTCTCTTTCTCACATGGATGGCTAAAGAATTCTTGGGGTTTTTTTGGCTGTGTGCTGGGAAGATGTTCCCTAGGAAAAAAAGCTTGTGATAAAGTTGTTTATTTGTGTCCACCATAAAAAAGTATCTCAGAAAAAAACATAATAAAAGACTATTGGTTGCCATGGCAAAGAAAAAAAGCATCTCGGATATTTAAGGCAGTGAAACTAGTTTGTATGGCACCATAATGATGGACATTGTGGGATGTACAGCGGCAAGAGTGAGCTATGATGGGAACTGGCCTTGGGTGACAATGACCTGTCACTGAAGGTCCACCAGTTGCACCAGGCACAGCACTTTGGTGAGCAATGTTGACAGGAAGGGAGGCTATGCATGCCTACAAATAGCCAAACTGAGCAGAAAGTATGGAGTGTCTATGCACACCGTCCCCAAGTACATAGCCACCCTCACTCCGACATCCCTCCCAGAAGCTGTACATATGCTCCTCAAGAAACAGCGTCACCAGGCAACCTACCTCAACCTCCCGTGCCAAAGGAGGGGAGCAGCCAGGCAGCTCTCTGGTCTCTGATCCCTCCCTGTGTCCCTGATTCCAGCCCCGTGCCTCAGGCCTTCAGGGTTTGCACAGATGCTGGGCATGCCCACTCAAAGAACAGCTCATCTGTCCTAGACAGCCCGAGAAAGGACTGTGCTGATGGCCTTGAGTGCCCTTCCCAGGAGAAAGGGTGCAAGGGCCACCGGAAACCATGGGAAGGAGCCCTCCCCTAGAGAGGTGAGGGGTCTGTTTCAAACTTACTGATTCTTTATTATAAACATTTACCATATATAGTCAAATATAAGATGAAGATTCCCCTCCCATCATCACTTAGTAGAAGTAGTTCTACTTTTAAAACTTTTAATTTTTATTTATGAGAGAGAAAGAGAGGGAGAGAGAGAGAATATGGGTATATCAGGGCCTCTTGCCACCGCAAATGAACTCCAGACACATGCATCACTTTGTGAATCTGGTTTTATGTGGGTACTGGGGAATTGAAACCAGGACTGTCAGGCTTTACAACTAAGTGCCTCTAACCACTGAGAAATTTCTCCAGCCCAAGACTTATTGAGAAAGCTCGCTCAGTTGCTATTTTGGGAAAGATTCATCCAGGTTGGAGATAACAGCATGAATCCCTCTGTCCCAGGGACAAAGGGACCTTTAAGGTGAAGATCTAATTGTGTTCTCATCTTCTAGCCCCAATTAATTCTAGATCCAGTTGCCAGATGGAAGCATCACGTAAATCAGTTTGATTTCTTTGAATATTTAAGCCATTTAACTCTTCTCTGCCAACTCCACACCCCTAGCAGTTCTCAGATCATGTCTAGGGCCCTACGCTAGTAGAAGAATGTTCTGGACACTCAGACTTTTGACCATTTGGACTTCTATGACAGTTACTCCCCATTGCTAATTGAGACCCTGGTCTTGTGCTTTTATTCTGTATTTACTCTGCACCCAGTGGGTTGTGCTCAGTTCTAAGCTTGTGAGGCTAAGTCCAGAGCAGCCTCTGGACAAGCCACAGAGGAAGTGAACCTGCAAGTCAAACTTCCCAGCAGTGGACTGCTGGCTTGATTCTTCAGGAGGACATCAACTTGTTGGGTGAGTGAAAAGAGCTGAGGTTCTTATGTCATGGAATTGGCTATTTCCCGATTCAATGACAAGCTTCCAAGTTTCTTCTCACCCAGCTCCAAGTTGCTTCATAGTTCTGCTTCAGGAATGAATTTCACAACAAGCACCCATAAATTCCATGTTTTGGAGAAAAGAAACAGCAGATCTTGCTTGCAATTCCCAAGCAAGAAACCACAGAGCTATTAACACGAAATGGGTATAAGAAGCAATCATTTGGAAATGGAGTCCTCACAATCAGAAGGCGCACACTGGAGCCAAGAAGGCTGACAAGCAACACTTTCTCTTTTCTGGTTTCAACCTCCTCTTCAAGCTCTATGGGAGTCTGTTTCCCGACAGGTTACCATGCATGCATGTGCGCACATGTCTATAATGTTCTTAAATGAATCTTTGACAAAAACTTGAACCTCCTCTCATCTTTCCCCTCAGTCAGCTCTGTTCTAGAGATGTAAAGTGAGTCTTCTCTAACCAAAGAGTGCTAGTTTAGAACATGGACTTGAAATAAAAACTGAAACATCTGGAGCTAGTGACGATAAGAACTTAGGAAATGAGAGGAAGCTTCTTGGATATTTTATAGGATCAGAGGTAATAAAATGGACTAAGTAGATAATTCTAAACCCCTGGAGGGTGTTCGCCTGGCACCCTGTCTTTTCTTTATGATTATCACTAGCCAGTGATGTAATGGCTGGGCTGATGCTTAGATTCTTGATACATTTTAAGTTCTAAGAAAACGGGCTTTTTGTTTTCCCTCTGAAAACTCAGCAGCTTCTTCAGTGGTTTCCATAGGCAGAATAAGAGGGATGAAGCATGTTCCACCCAAGGGACCATGCCATTCACATTCCAACTCCTGATGCCTAGCAGAGGGCTTGCCATAGTGGGAATTCAAGTATCAGCTGAGAAAAGAAGGAATCAAACGGTGAAGGGAGAGGGGAAGTGAGGGAGGGGAAGGAAGAACTGAAGGAAGGGGAGGGAGTGAAGAGAGAAAGGAGGAGGAGAGAGAGAAGAGAACTAGAAAAGGAAGGAAGGGAGGAGGAAGGATCGAGATGGAGGGAAGGAATATAGAGGGAAGGAAGGAAAGATAGAATAAAGGAAGAGAAGGAGAGAGGGAAGGAGGGAAAGAGGGAAGAGAAGGAGGGGAATCATCTTCAGTTCCTGAACTCAGCTTCATCAAAGGGTAAGTTTGTTTCTGTTAGCAAAATTGTGAAAAGTAAACAAAATACCATCTAATTAAATTTGAGCGGGAAGAGAATGACAGGAGGCATCCTGCCCTGGATGGGAGGAGGACAGTCTAAGTGCTACTTGCAAATGGCTTTAGTTACTTTGGTGACTATTATAGTCTTGTGAGAATGATCTCCTCTTAATAAGGACAATTACTTAGATTTATTGCTCCTCTGTGGTCTTGTTAAAGATCTAAGAAGAATCCTATTTAAATGGAAAGGACAATAGGAACTTTTAAACAGGGAGCAAATTTTAATTGAAACCTGAACAAAGGATTGGTACCCATGTGGCCAGCTGAAGTAAATAAATGATGGCACGAACTGAATCTACTTTTGGAGAAAGAAGTTCATTTTGAGTGAAAACTCTCAACTCAGGTTATACAACCCCCCCCCTCTTTTTTGAAACAGGATCTCATGTAGCCCAGGCTGGCCTTAAAATCACTATGAACTCCAAGGATGACCTTGAACTTCTGATCTTCCTACCATCCTGTTTATGTGGTGCATGCTAGGCAAGCACTCTACCAACTTAGCTGCATCCCTAGTTGTTTTTGTTTTTGTTTGTGTTTTCTGAGACAGGGTATTTTCTTTTGGTACCATTACCTCATTTAAAGGACTAACCCTTTTGCTTGACTTCAAGAGCTATGTCCTGCTGGGTGCCAAGCACAGAATTGGGATGACCATTGGGAATTTTAAAAAGTATTTACTTATTTGAGAACAAAATGAGAATGCTAGGTAGAGCATGGGTATGCCAGAGCCTCTTGCTGCTGCAAACAACTTCAGATGCACATGCCCTGTTGTGTATCCCGCTTTACATAGGTACTAAGGAATCTAATCAAGGCCAGCGGGTTTTGCAAGCAAGCACCTTAACCTCTGAGCCATATCCACAGCCCTGAGAATCCTTGTTTAAACTCCTCTGTAGCCCAGGCTTCTCTCTAACTCACAGTATTTCTCCTAGCTCTGTTGTCTTCTAAGTGCTGAGATTAAAGGTGTGATCACTAGACCCAGCTATACCATAGTATTTTAAAAGTGCTTTATGGGCTGGAGAGACAGTTAAGGCACTTGTCTGCAATGCCCAACAACCTAGGTTCGATTCCCCAGTACCCACATAATGCCAGATGCACAAAGTGGTTCATTCATCTGGAGATCATCTGCAGTGGCTAGAAGTCCTGGCACACCCATTCTCTCTCTTCCCTTGAAAATAAAAAAAATATTTTAAAAATTGCTTTATAATGTTCCCAGTAGGGCACATAGCTCTCAATGCTCTAAGTGGACAAGAGTCCCAAAGCAGCGCTAGGTCTCAGCTGACCCATGAAGCTGGTGTTTCCAAGTTGGAGTGGTACATATACACACATCTCTCTATTTGGGATGCTCTTCCATTCAAAATAAATAACCAACAACTAACATTTACTCGAATTTTGGGTGAGAATGACACATCATCTCATCCAACCTAAGCCAGAAGTATTTTCCCATTAAATCACGTAATCAAAACAGCGCAGGGCAAGCTCGATGGGACGGGGGCTCTTTCTTGACTTTCAGGGTATGTTCTGATTTTATGTCACCCTGGTGGTCAACAAATATCATACCAAGAGCCAGGTGAGGACTCAATGGAGCTCCTCTTGTGATGATAACAAGACTGTAAAAAGGCAATCAGTAAATATAACTCATCCTTATTAAGACTCTGGTATTTGTTTCCAGCTAACAAGAGAGTAAACACTACTATGTCTCTTGTGATTGCTAATTAAAATGCAATAAATGATGGAATCCATTTAAATTCCAGATTAGCTCTACAATGGGTTCAATAGACCTCCTAAATTTTATTTTCCCCTGGGGGTCCCTTTTCCTTGAGGTGATGTGTGTGTGTGTGTGTGTGTGTGTGTGTGTGTGTGTGTGTATGCACACACACATGCCTGGCTTCTCTTTTGTTTGAGTTTTAATTGTGCAATAGCTCTTTTCAGGCAAAATGGCCCATATCAGGGCATATCCCAGGGTCCTGACACATTCCCTAGTTCTAAGTTAACACCAAGATGAGGACAAGACTTGGAGCTTAGTTGTTCAGAGTCCGTGGCCTTTGTTATGAAACGGTGGCCACCACCCTTCCTGCTTCCTTGGGTCAAGCAAGGACAAGGGGAATAGTTGGGCCCAGTGGTTCAGGACTTAATTTTAGCTATTTGGGAAGCTGAGACAAAACAATCACAAGTTCAAGGCCTGTCTTAACTACAGAGCAAGTTCAAGGCCACTTGGAGGCAGAGGTAGGAGGATCACCATGAAATCAAGGCCACCCTGAGACTACATAGTGAATTCCAGGTCAGCCTGGGCTTGAGCGAGACCCTACCTTGAAAAAATAAAATTAAAAATAAAACAGGCTGGGGAGAAGTCTGCACTTTATATCGAGCTTTATGTGGGTGTTAGGGAATCAAGTCTCAGGCCAGCAGGCTTTGCAAAAAGTACCTTTCACCACTGTACCATCTCTCCAGCTCTTTTCACTTTTTGGTTCTAAAATGGGATTTCATTAAGTTGCCCGGGGTGGCCTTGAACTCACTGTAGTACAGGTTAGTTTTGAACTTTTTTCCTAGATTCATAATAATTCTTTAGTCCCAGGCCCCTCCAGGACCAGCTAAGGACATGCAAGGACAGAGAGAAGCCCCTGGAGCTCAGGTGGGTGAGCTGTCACATGGCCCCAGGGTCCCCTCAGAAAGTCGACTCACGTTCAGGTATACTCTAGAGCAGGCCTTGGAAGTATCAGTGTGCTCTCACAGAACATGGGGGCAGATGTTTCTCTCTTTTATCCATGAGAAAGAAAGAAAGAAGAAAGAAAGAAAGAAAGAAAGAAAGAAAGAAGGAAGGAAGAAAGAAAGAGAGAGAGAAAGAAAGAGGAGAGAGAATATGTGCATGCCAGGGCCTCTAGTCACTGCAAACGAACTCCAGATGCATGCACCACTCTGTGCATCTGGCTTTACATGGGTGCTGAAGAACGGAACCTGGGTCATTAGATTTTGCAGGCAAGCACTTTAACTGCTGAGCCATCTCTCTGGCCTGAGTGTAAGTATATTTTAAAGTAAAATACAATTTAGTTAGATGATTCTCACTTTTTATAGAAATAATCTATTTACTGGTGGGCTAGATAAAGCACTATTACAACAGCTTTTGTTCAGGCTATGGTGAGTCTTTTAAAAAAATTATTTATTTGTGAGCACAGAGAGAAAAGAGACAGACAGAATGTGTGCACCAGGGCCTCCAGCTCTGCAAATGAACTTCAGATGCATGTGACACTTTGTGCATTTGACTTTATGTGGGTACTAAGGAATCAAACTCGGGTCCTCAGGCTTTGCAGGCAAATGCCATAACTACTGAAAAAATCTTCCCTCCAGGCCCCTTAGTGAGGTCTTAAAAGAGTGGGTTGATAAATTTTTCTAAGCTACTGTAACATATATCTCCCTCTCCTTATCTATCTATCTATCTATCTATCTATCTATCTATCTATCTATCTCCCTGCTATGAGTTTGAAGTCAGCCTTGAACTATGGAGTGAGTTCTAGGTCAACCTTGACCAGAGTGAAAAAATATATATGTAAATAAATTATATGTATCATTCCTACTTCAGTTTCCCAAGGGCTGGGATTACAGACATGAGCTTCACATTCTGCCAAAACCATCTATTTTTGCATGCATTTACATATAGATATGTGTATTTAAGAGACAGGTGAATAGTGTAGCAATTCTTCATATTCACCCTATGAATGCAAGAGACCATGGAGACAGCTGAGAGCATCTCCCTGCAGTGTGGGCGGGCAGCATTCTCTCAGGGAGGGCCTCTCTCCTAGACAGCTCACCAAAGCCAGGCAGGTGTCAGCATTTTGCAAGGCTGGGATTGCCTTAGAGAGCATCCTGGGTAAACCCTTCAATCTTCCTTCCTCCCTGGTGATGGGAACAACTCAGGGCAAATGTCCTACAAAAGACAGAGCGGTGCCATGAGCAACACCCACTTGGTGTTTTCTTAGTACCCGGGCCTTCTGCCTATTCCCAACATGTTTGTTAGGTCAGCCTGCAATGGGTTGTGGATTTTTACCAAAAAAGTCAGTTTTCTGTACAGAAAAGCATTGCCATTGTGAGGGAAAAGGAGATTTTCTTCTTCCTTTGTGCCAAGTGGAGTTTGCATTTCCTGCCCTTCCCCAAACATAGGAGGAGAATTATTTCCCTATAAAACTTCAACCAGTCCAGTCCATGTTGATGGAACATAATTTTTAACATGCAGTAACCTGGAAGCTGACAGATACTAGCAGAGTGGGTGCCCTTGTTTTAAAAAGCCGAATGTGGCTGACAGTCATATCACCGCTTCTCATGTCTATTACAGTCAGCGCAACGTTAGACAAATACGTTCCCACCAGCACAAAACAGCAACCTTCCAAAATGTATGTCAGTGGTGTATTTACAGCCAAACCCAGAAGGAGCGCACACTTCTTTTGTTGCCCCCATTAATGAGACAAATGTCAGCATCCATAAGCTATTTTTTTGTTCCTGCTTATCAAATCTTTCAAAAAATTGATAACTAGTCTTTATAGATTGTGAAAGTCAGATATAACTCTGAATGTATTACTTGACGGGACCCCTTGGGGTAAACTTATCACCTGGAAACCATTTTACATGGACAATTTGACTTTCATGTGGAGTGTCATAATGCACCCTAGATGGAAATCGAAGATAAAATATCTGGACTCCAGCCTTCCTCTTGGTGGAATTTATGATTCCCTCAGTACAATAATTTTGAAAATTGTATCCCTTAAGCTACAAGACTTGATATATTATTAACTGCTTGAATTGAAGAAGCTTTCCAATAGGCCTACGTGCTGTCTAGAGGCCTGGATTAATTTCCATGGAACGACAAGCTTATCTCAAACGGCTTCTCAGCAATCTAAACTGCTAGCTTCGTCTTCTCTCAGGATGCCACAGTGTACCCCTGACATCTCTGGTGGCTTGGGGACAGGTAGCTTTTAGTAAAGCTCTTTCAGGGGACTATGGCTATTGACCAAGCTAGAGAATTGGCCGTGATCAGTCAGTCACACCCCAGAGAGACGGGTCCTCACTTGAAGCTCTTACCTTTCTATTCTCACGGCATTTTCTGATTTCAACTGTTCCAGGGGAACTGGCCTGTGCACAGAGGTGGGAATCTGGACTTCATTGCTTTCATGAAATTAGTGAGAGATTTGTTAATAGGTTTTTGAACTTATGCTTTCAGATGGAACCTTCAAATATCTGCTGTGTACAGCCCTCCCTGCTATCTCACAGATCCCGCTCTTTGAAAATCAGCAATGGCCAGGTAGAGCAGTTACTTTCTCACTGCTGAGACAAATGACTCAAGCAGAGCAGCTTATGCAAGGAAAGAATTCATCCTGGTGGGGAAAGCATGCAGGAGCAGACAGCCAGGTGTCACATTTCCACAGCAGCAGGAGGAGTAAAGAGCATGAGCTGAGGGGTGCAAGCCAGGCTAGGTTCTAACACCCCAAGGCCCACCCCCAGTGGCACACCTCCTGCAAGGCTCCACTTCCCAAAGGCTCCACCAGAGCTTCTAGGCACTGTAAACGAACTCCAGATGCACGGGCCACTTTGTGCATCTGGCTTTATGTGGGCACTGGGGAATTGAACCTTGGTTGTTAGGCTTTGCAGGCAAGCACCTTAACTGCTGAGCAATCTCTCCAGTCCCAGGTTTTTAGGTTTTTAGAATTTATAATCTTTAAAACATTGTTAAGCTTAGGTTACCATGTATCACTGTCAATCATTTTAAGAGAACTATCTCAGCCAATAGCCATTGATGTCTCCAGGCCAGCATAATAGAGCTCCCTGAACTTCCAAAACATAAATTTACAGTGTTCCTAAATTTCTTCTTTTCCTTGAGAGCTGTTTAATTATTCATCTGTTATTTTAAACTATGTTTTTCTTTCTTTCTTTTTTTTTTTTTTTTTTTTTTGAGGTAGGGCTCACTCTAGCCCAGGTTGACCTGAAATTCACTGTATTGTCTCAGGGTGGCCTTGACTTCACGTGATCCTCCTATCTCTGCCTCCCGAGTGCTG
>PVHP010003817.1:47431-75748 GCA_004024765.1 Zapus hudsonius
CCCCCCCCCCCCCCCCCCGACCCACATAAAGCCAGATACAAAGTTGCACATGCATCTGTAATCCCAACACATGATTACAATTCGACCGTGGGAGTCAGAGCCAGGAGCATGTGACACAGGCCAGGTAGTCTGGCATTCGCCCTGTCTCAAAGAAGGTGGAGTGAAAGAAAAGCTCAGATGCCTCAAGGTTGTCCTCTGACCTCCACACATGGGCCATGGAATGTGCATTCCCCCCCACAAAGAAATAATTTTTTAAAATGTATTAAAAAGATTATGGAGGGGGCTGGAGAAATCACTCAATGGTTAAGGCACTTGTCTGCAAAGCCTGACACCAGTTTGATTCCCCAGTACCCACATAAAGCCAGATGCACAAAGTGGCACATGTATCTGGAGTTCATTTGCAGTGGCTAGAGGCCCTGGTGTGCCCATTCTCTCTCTGTCTCTCTCTGCTTGCAAATAAATAAAAGATATTGGAAATTAGTTACTCACTTATTTAATAAACTGAATAAACTTTCAATTAATATCACTAGAGTCTGTTACTTAGAGAAATCCAAGATACCAATCTTCCAAGAGAAAATCTAAAGTTATCATTCAAGAAGTCATCATTTATGAGAACTCTTTCCCCCACAGGGACCTGTGGCCTGACAGGCAAGGTAGAAGTGAAGGTGTATAGTACTATGTCTTCTTTGCAGCTCATACAAAATGAGTAATTCTTGAATTATCTCTATTTTCAGATGGGGCAGGAGCCAGAAATCCCTTGTCTGATGCAGGGGTCAAGTTCAGGGGATCTTTCAGGATGGCACCTTCTTCCACCCAGCAGCCTTGGGGACTTGTGCTTGGGTACAGTATGGAGATGCCAGAAGCTGCTTCTCATTGGTTGTGACCTTAAGCCACAGTGCATGGGGCAAGGAAATAATAGTGGGCTTATGTGGAAATTTCTGGGCTATAATACCCACACCACCATACTCCTTGGAGCCAAGCTGTGGGAAAACTTCTTTGAATAGGAAATGGAAGCAGTCTTGTTCCTTCAAAAGAAAATTGCCCATGAAGTGGAAAGATTGTCATGAAACAACATTCTAGTCTCTTCTGGAGACACCTCTCTTTGTCAGCTACGAGTAAAACCAAGTTTGTGATTGGCATCTTTCTGCTTGTCACACAGCCTATGCATTTGTAGAACATTTAGCTTATTGACCTAAATGTTCTCATCTTTAGGAAAAAAATCAGTAGTTTAATTAATTCACAATAAAAATCCTCCATTTCATAGAAGATAAAACTAATACAACCCAAGCAGAATTGAATGTGTGATTGATGCAGTGATCAGTAGGCGGCAGCCTTAAAATTACAATATCTGACCTTAATATGTGTGAATCTATCAGGATTCCATTGTCGACATGTATATTTTTCAATATTCTTCCCTGAGCTGAAATCATGTCATTTATATGTAAATGACCACATCCAGGCAGCTACTGCTTCTTCACTGAAGCCCAGGGACTTATTTGCACTTAATAAAGCCTCATAAATAGGTTTTGCTTAGAAGTGGGTGGGGGATCCAAGCCCATCCTAGCCTTTTACAGTTACAAGCTTCTTTTTGTTTTGAAAGTGAGAGTGGCCACCTCTAACAAGATGCTTCTCAGTTGCCAAAAATACAGGATTCTCATCTGGCCTCTCTTCCCCTTTCCTTAAAAAAGATGTGCTTCTGGATGGTGGCTGCTTTCCCATTCAGCACAGTCTCAGGTGTGTGTGGGAGGTATCTTAATCCAGACTTCACTGCAAGGAGAGTTGTTGCTGAGCATGACCTCTGCCACGTGCTCAGCAGTTAAAGGCAATTGCCTGCAAAGCCTGTTGGCCCAGGTTCAGTTCATCAATATCCACATGAACCAGATGCACCAAATGGCACATGTGTCTGGATTTTGTTTACAGCAGCAAGAGGCCCTGGTGTGCCTATATTCTCTCTCACTTCCCCTCCCTCTCTATTTCAAATAAAAATATTTTAAGAAAAAGAAAGGGATAGTGTATGGGGCTATGTGTTTACTCTGCATACCCAATCAAATAGTAGTAAGGGACATTTAAAACTCCTCTTTGTATCACGCATGTGATAACCAGGTAGCATGCCTCCCCTCTCCCACTGTGTGTGAGTACTCTGCTGTCTTGTAGTATTGGAAATGGAACTCTGGGCTGCATAGGCTAGGCAAGTGCTCTACCACTGAGCCACAACGCCTGATGTCCCTAGGGTTTACAGCTCCCAGACCCTAAACGATCATTTTTTCCCCAATAGAACAGGATAGGAAAAGAAACAGTTATATGCACTTGGTGTTCATAGAGTGTAACTTCTACTCTTTCTCCTACAAAACCACCCATGCTTCTACTTTGGGGCCATCAGAATTATTCAGTTTACCATTTAAGATCATGTAAGATGTGGTTTTAAAAATATTTTATTTATTACTTTGCAAGAAAGAGAGAGAATAGGTATGCCAGGGCCTCTTGCCACTGTAAACAAACTCCAAATGCATGCATTATTTTGTGCATCTGGCTTTATGTAGGTACTGGGGAATCAAACCCAGGCTGTCAGGCTTTCAAGTAAGTACCTTTAACCCCTGAGCCATTGCTCCAGCCCAAGATGTGTTGTTTTTAAAAGTAGGAAATGTTATGGGGTCTCCTGCTCTTAGAGGCAAGACAACCCTGAGACACTTAGGAAAAATGAATACTGAAGGGAGCGTGCATAGGCT
The DNA here is from genome assembly GCA_004024765.1 of Zapus hudsonius. Taxonomy (NCBI): domain Eukaryota; kingdom Metazoa; phylum Chordata; class Mammalia; order Rodentia; family Dipodidae; genus Zapus; species Zapus hudsonius. The sequence goes on from PVHP010003817.1 coordinate 50,158, forward strand.
GCTGATTTGGCAATAATAACCTATTATCCTTTCCAAGGCCACAGACTGTTTCTGGCACGTAATTCCCGCTGTGTGAGTAACTGGCATTCCAGAGATAATTCCACTGCTAATAAATGTGTGCAATCATCGAAGACACTGGCTGATGATCATGACATTGTCAAAGAGACTAACATCCTTACCACGTCAACTGATCACAGATATTTATAATTGCTGAAACATCCTGGCACAATAGTAATCTGGAAACTTAACCCCTATCCCCTCTCCCTCGCCTGGCACACACCTCAAACTTCAGATGCCAGGAGCAAAGTTCTGCTGGGGAAAACTTAGAAAGGAAGAATCTGGACATCTGGCCATATAGACAAGGGTCCTGGGCTCTCGTCTCTTATCTCCCAGCCCTCGTTTCTTTAGCTTAAAACAACAGATCATACCTATCCTGTCTTCTTCTAATAGTATTATGAATATCAAATATTTAACAGAGGAGGGCATGAAGAGATGGCTCAGCAGTTAAAGGCACTTGCTTACAAAGCCTGACGGTCTCAGGGTTTAAATCTCCCGTGCCAAAATAAAGCCAGATGCCACAAAGTAGCGCATGTGTCTCGAGTTGTTTGCAGTGGCAGGAAGCCCTGGTGTGCCCACATTCCCTCTAAGTCTACAAGGTTCTCAAGCTTAGCATCATGATTCACACTTGTCAGTAATCCTAGTCCTCAGGAGGCTGGCACAGGAGGATTTCTGTGAGCTCTAGACCATCTAAAGAGACCCTCCCTCAAAGTTCTAATTTCTTTATACTCTTGCTAACACTTTTCTGTTTTGTATTCATCCAAATGGATGTGACAAGGAACATATTAGTTTACTTTTTAATGTCACGATGGACAAGAGATCTTGTTTAATAAAATCATGAAAGTTTTCACATTTGGAATGAGTTTTTTGTAAAAGCTTAGATCCCAATTTAAGGGATAATATCCTAACTTAAGGGATAACAATCCCAACCTGAGACATATCTTAGATCCTAATTTGCCAAATGCAAATGCAACTGCAGTGAAGAGTAACTGAGGAGGGAGCTTTCTGACATCTTCGTTATATTCTTACAATCTTGCTGGCTACCCTCTTCCTTCTCCCCCATTCCCACTGCCCCACCTCGTACCCCTCCATTTCCAGAACTCCCCTTTCTGCTTTCAGGTCACATGTGCTCTGTTATCCCCACCCAAACCTCCTTTTCCCTTCTGTGGTCCCCTTTCTGCTTTCATGAACAACACTTACACTCACATCCACATATGTACATTTACATAAACATTAAAAGGCAGGATATGCATGTAAGAAAGAACATGTATTTGTGTAAGTCTGGATTACCTCACAGGACTAGTTCTAATATCTTGTACTAGACGCTTTGCCATCACAAGCCTTGGTGAACCTTAAATGGTCCTTCAGCCATCTCCACCCAGGCCAGAGGAGGAACACTTCCATGGTGGGCTAACAGAGGGATTACTGTGAATAAGGAGACAGTGTCGCTGTGACTGGTTCACTCACCCCTTCTCAGGCTCTTCCACTCACTTGGGGAGTCAGCTGGGATACATTCTTCTATGCTGCCTCCTGAGTGTTGCAACATTGGGCCCAATGATACACTTCTCTTGAATGGTCCACAGGCCTGAGCCTGAAGAATAGATTAAGCGACAGAAGAGAAACTGCAGGTCCTGATGGCTGCCTCATTTTCAGAGAAGATAGAACAAATACAAATTTCAGTGCCAAGGGTCGATCAGATATCCAAGCCCAGGAGCTGGACCACTGGCCTCCATCAATGACTGGAGAATCCCTATATCTACAGCCACCCAGGGGCTGCAACACCAGCTGTTGCCAAGGACAAAGGAATCTGGCTTCTTAGACCTACACAAGAACTGTAGCCCTCATAGGATGCACCTCCTGGAGGCCCAAAAGAGAGCCTTAACACAAGGGCCCCACCTACTGGGTTGCCATACTTGTTGTGTCAACTGCTGAGGGATCCACAGGACTCCAGTCATCTGACTGGTAACTACAGGACCCAAGTATCACCTGTCTAGTTTTTATTTTTCCAATCAAGACTTCTAAGGGAATACTCTGGAAACCAGAGAAATGGAAGTTAATCAAATAATTAGGTATCAGCTTGCATTTTATCATATCAGCAAGAGAGTTGAACAGTATGATAGTAAATTTGACTTCTTGTCATGCTGAATTCTTCTTTCTGGGCTGTCATCAGAAAGAGGCTGTATTGTTACAGTGTAATTTACTGAGCAACTTCCCTTGGGTGATGAACAGAATATTCCTCACTATCCTCAGAGAATTAGGCTCTGTATCTCTTTATCCTTGCTCAGCCACTCATTCAGCAATATAATATTCAGCAATATAATATCCATGTGCAAGAAATAAACCAGACTCACTACATTTAAGGATGTTCACTTAAAGAAATTCCTCTTGGAATTTCTTTCTTTTTTCCTCATTTGAAAATGCTCTTCTTTTGGTCTTATTGAGCCATTAATCTACATTAGATTAATTAATTTTGTTAGCCTTTATATAGTGATTGCTATTCTTGCAGCTTTGAGCAATATCCTTTTAATAAGGATGTACCTTAAAAAATTATCAACTTAAATTCCTGCCACAAGATGGCATTAAGAAAATTTGCATTTAGCTATTCTTTCTGCAGAGTGGCTTTGGATACAGCAGTGGTATTTTGGGATGGATAAAGCTTAAGGACTTTGCCGTGATGAGTTGATCATTCAGCTCCACACGGGTAACAGCGACATGGGTGGTTTAATTCAGAGAGACTGTTGGTAACCCTGAATGTCCAGCCTACTTGGGATGACTCTTCCTCTAGCCTGTCAACAGGGATTCTCACACTGACTTCAGCACCTAACTTCAGAATCTTTAGTTATCTGCTTCAACAATATTACCATATCTAAATAATAGTAACAGCTACCACTTAATGAGTCTGCTAGATTCTCAGCATTTCACACTTACTATTTCTATTACTTGAGTTAACTCATAAACAAATATTTGTTGACATATTTGCTCTAGATACTGGAAACACAGGCAAGCAGATATTCTGATCCTCAGGTAGTAGGCTTAGAGGAATGAAGTGCTAAGTTCAATTCCCTGCTGCTCGTGGGTATGGGCAAGGCTCAAAGTCTGACTGGTACAGCAGGGTGGCTTGGTGCACCTCACCAGGCTGCCACAGCCCAGGTACTGCAACTGTTGTCAGACTAAAGGGTATATGATTACCAATAAATTAGAAACTTCAAGAATTTTTAAAGGCATTTAGATGTAAAGTTAGGAAGTAGAACACCCACAATTACTCATTTACACTATTAGTAGCTAACAGCTGTAATTTTCTTTTGAACTTCGGAATTCTGAGGCATATACAAAACTTAGTGCAAAAAATTTCATCCCTGAAGCGACTACATGGAAGAGGAACAGGAGGCAGTCTAGGATCGTCAGCCCCAGGCATTTATCAGATGAAGGCCACGCTAAGTTGTGAGCTGGGCACAGACACTGGATGCTTCATAGACTTGCATCTCACATCATTTTGAACAGAAAGGGCTCTGAGTAAACTGACTTCATTGTTTGGAGGGACATTTGGCTGGCTTGGAACATGCACATAATTTTGGTTTTTGTTTTCTTTTTTTTAAAAGATAGGATATCACTCTATAGCCTAGGCTGGCTTGGAACTCACTCTGTAGCCCAGGCTGGCCTGGAGCCTGTGGAGTTCCTCCTGGCTCAGTCCCCAAGTACAAGGATTATAGGAATGAGTCACCATGACTAGTCTGCTTGTTGGGTTTTGTTACAACCTTTCAGGAGTCAGAAAACTTCATATTGGGAATATAAAAATGGCACATTTCTGGAAAGCAATTTCATAATTGGTTTCAAAAATGTAAATGTGCAGCTGGGTGACACATGCATGCATCATGAGTTCAAGGCCAGCCTAATCTACATAAATCAGATCCCATCTCAAAAAATGGGAAACAAAGGTAGATGTGTCTAGCAAAAGTTAAATAAAATTGTATGTATAATGTTCACTACATTAGTTTTAACAAAAAAGTGGAAATAATCAAATGTATGTTAATACATGGTAATTAAATTATGTACACACATGAAAGTGAATGCATGAAAAGTGATTATGTATATGAATACATTCATATTGTGTTAAGTAAAATAAAAATTAGAAACATGGTATACTCCCCACTTTAAAGCGTGTGCATATGTATTGGATAGGGTATACACCAAACTGTGCTAACCACCATTATCAGCAAGTATTGAGATTAAGGGTGATTTTAACTTCTTTGTATATTTTCTTATTAAATGAAACTTCTTTTATTTTTTCCTCAAGTCTGTTAACTCATCCAGCCCCTACCATACTTTCGCCAAACACACACAACTATGTCAATAAATTATGAGTAAACTTTTTTGCTTTGTGTGCTTGCTTATTGTGATGGTTAATATTAGGTGTAATTTTAGTTGGTTTTGTCCCTCTGGGGAATCCTAACATATGAAATGTAGTTTTGCTTCTTATACAGGTATTTAAATTTACTTAATATCACATCCTATTTCTTCTATTTTTCACCTAATACTGTTTTTAGATCTAGGCTTTTATATGCATATCTAGTCTATTGTGTAGAAATACTGAGGGTTTTTTTTTTATATATACAGTATAGGTACTATAAACTCCAAGAATAAACATGGGTTCAATAAAGACATTTTTATTATGGATAGAAAAGAGAAAGAAAATAACCTTTATTTTTTTTTAAACATAGGAGCACCCACACAGTTGTAAACGTTTTGCACACTAGAGATTCTGACACACTGATCAAGTGCTTGGGTGCATGGAACTCCTTCTTCAAATCTGAAGTGTCCCCACAGGCTGCCAGCTCATGGGCTTTTGGCCATGATTGGATCACAAGGACTCTGCCCCAGGTGATAGCTTATTCCATGGATGACTGAGAGGAAGAGCAAACTGAAAGGTAGAGAAAGCAGGACATTGAAGATGTGCCTTTGTAGGGCATATGTTGTCCCCATGCCCTTCTTCTTGGTCTCTCTGACCCTTCTGCTGTGAGGTGAGACACTTTGCCACACTTCATCATGCTCCCTGTCATGAGGCTCTGTCTCACTGCCATACATGGGCCAGAAGCCACAGAGCCAGGTGAGCATGGATTAAAGGTTCTGAAACCATGAGTCAGAATAAACTCTGCCTTTTTTTTCAGAGTGAGGAAAATTGTCACAATAAATATAGAAAATGCAAAGCAAAAAGCAAGTATTTCTTCCTTGGTAGACTCTAAAATGCTTGACTTATTGCAAGAGGCAAACATTTCGAAAGATGAAGTTATTTTGAAAGTGAAAGGGAGTAAAATGAACTTATTACAGTATGTTCTCACTATATATTAAAATTGAAATTAATATCATTTAAAATAAAAAGAAATATGACATTATAATGCAAATAGAAATTAAGGAAAATCCCAAAAGGATAAGAGTTGGTTGATGGACAGCACAGAAAAATGAAAAGACAGAGGAAGTAATAAAACCCATTGGGAAAAACTCAAAATTTATATATTGAAAGCTCATAATTTTTAACATAAAAATCTAATAATAACTGCTAATCCCCTTCTTTTTTCAAGTTTAATTTAATGATAAAAATAGAAATTCAAGAGTAACTCTATCTAGTCAGTCATTTTTTAAAGGGGATAACTGTCAAATACTCTCAGTCAAGATTTGTGTCTAACTTTCAAACTTTTCTTCAAAACAATATCATATTACTAGATGGGAGGCATAAAAATCGCATAACAGTATATTTTGAGGAAAAAGTAGCCATCTGAGAGCAGATGCTGCTGATGTACTGCAAGACAGAGGTCATGGAGATGGCTTCTCTTCACTGACAAGAGCAGAGGAGTCTTATAACTCAGCCCTTGCCCTTACTAAGAGTATTTAGTTAAAAATAAGTCTTCTTCATACCCCCTACTCTTACTGTTTGATTTTTCAATGAAGTCTGATTTCTGAATGAGGTCGTTGACCTGGGAAAGATAAATAGACTTCAGGAACTCTAAAGCAGGTCAGAAAAGCAAATTAAAATGCAGAGGTTAAAATAAATACCAAAATAGCCATCTCAGGATTAAAGGATGTAGACTAGTCTGACTGGTGACCTACAAACAGGGAAGGCCCAGCTCAATGACCTAGGGAGGAGGTCACAGCTACCTTGCTTCTCTGGAAACTAAAGCTGAACTAGAAACCAATGCTGCAGAATTTGTCTCCTCTGCCTCTCCTAAGAGGTCTGTTGAAATTCACTGTAGATACCCCAATTTAAAATCTCCAAAGACAGGGAAAATGGGACTTTGGACAGTTCGATTTAAAGGTGTTGTCAGCATTTCATTCGCTGGTTCTACTAGGGAGTCTCAAGTCACAAAGGGTTAAGCTTTGCAACTTTTGGGAGTTTATTTAGCTTTCTTGCTCACAGAATCAATAAATAATGAGAGATTTGCACTATAGGGTTGTTTAAAAGACATTAAGGCTTATATAAGTAAGGCTTCCAAAGGTCTGGCACACAGTACCTGTTCAGTAGGTGTTAACTGGTGTTGGTGGTGGTAGGTGTCAGCTGGTGTTGGTAGAGGTAGATGTCAGCTGATGGTAGATATAAAGAAAGAAGAGATGGGACATGTATACCATTTGATATTCTATCTGGACTCAAATCTGAATTTTTACAACAATCAAAATGAGTATGTTGTAATGTTTTTAATGATCATATTCTGCTGTACACTGTTCACAACTAATATTTGAGAATAAGACTTCCTGCAGTTTTATCCTTGCTGAAAATACAGTGGATACAAATCACAACTACACAGAAATCTTAAAGTTTAATATTTACTTCAATTGTTCATTTCTCTAGATGTTGGAAAACAGCCTTGGTCAATAAAAGGCTCTCCCATCCATGCCAATTATGACTCAGAATCTGGAAAGATTAAAATGCTGAAATCCTTAAAACTGCAATTCCCTGGAGAAAAGAAGGACTATATGAGGGGTAGAAAGTTGAATTCTGGGCAAAAGACTGGCCATGCTTTATAGCAACGACAAAAACTTCAGTTTCAAAATACATCTTTTGCTTGCATTGGCATTCCTTCCAGCAGATAAAATTCCAGGAAGTTTTGAATTAAAGCTGAATTTGCCCCAAGAAGTCAGTGAAGGGTGTCACTGTTTCATCACCAGCATAGTTTCTGCTCAATCTGTGGTCTGTGGGTGTGCATATGGGGAATGGATTTCTGCATTACTAAACATATAGCAGCATGGCCTGGAAGATGGGAGACACTGACAGGGACTCTCGTGCTGTGTATTGAATTATTACAGCATTTTAGAAAGAGCAGGGCCACACAGAACATGCACATGACTGTGTCTCCAAGGTGAGCCACACCCTAAATGAAGAAAGACAGTAAGACAACTTCAAAATAAAGTTGAACATGAAAGTTAGCCAGCTCTTATGGAGTTGCTCCCTATAATTAACTATTATCTGTCCTTGTAATACACACGTTTTCATGTGTCAAATTTTCTTTAGTTTTGTTCAGATTTTTGCCCATTATTTTAAATAGCATATTTTATAATTTGTTATGTTCTATATTTCATCTCATCATCTCCAAAACTGGAGGTATAAACTATGTAAAGACTTTCTGCAGGTTTCAATTCACTTTATGCATTCTTTGCAAAATCAACTCCATAAAAGCATGTTATTGCAACATTGCTGACTTAGTGTGTAAGCATTGTGTGCATATGTAAGAATGTTAAAACTCAGCCTGGCGTGGTGAAGCACTTGGGAGGCAGAAGTAGTAATATCACTGGGAGTCCGAGGCCACCCTCAGACTACACAGTGTAATAATTCCAGGTCAGCCAGGGCTAGATCCAGACCCAACCTCAAAAAAAAAAGTTAAAACTCCCTCAATAAATGAAGAGATGTCCTTTTACACAGCTGTGAAGGATTTCTCCAGATCTTGGTTCTGTGGACTACTGCATATGCAATGCTGACCCACTGGTGTTTGATGTTGCATCAAAAGGCTTAGGTTAGGGCTGGAGAGATGGCTCAGCAGTCAAGGCCTTGCCTGCAATGCCTAACAACCTGTGCTCAATTCCCCAGTCCCCATGTAAAGCCAGATGAACAAGGTGGCACATGTGTCTGGAGTCCGTTTGTAGTAGCTGGAGGCCCTGTCATGCCTATTCTCTCTGTCTCTCTTCTATCTCTCTCTGCTTTCAAGTAAATAAATAAAAATATTTTTTAAAGAATTAGGTTGTCTGTCATGAGTGTTTTATATGACCACAGTCATATAACTGGATAACACAATTACCAACTACAGTGATATGCCTTTAAATTTTCACTTTTTGACCATTTTCTTGATGTACAGTTAATCTGCTCATAGCTGTTACACCTGTGCAACTATTGTTAGTATACATGAGTGCTTATGATTGTGAAATATGGAAGTTATTGTTGCTGATTTTATGTGTAAAGTTGCCTGTGAAGTGTTTTATCATGTTTTTGTTTCTAAAATAAATTTCTCTTAAAATTATTTTTCTCTAGAATTGTATTTTGGAAATGTTAATTTTTCTGGGTGGTAGATTTTAGAGATATAGATCTTTTGGATTTCAACATTTGGAATGACTATGGCATTCAGGATGGTGTCTCAGAATCTTGGCCTAAACTTTCCCGCAGTCCCATTACACCGGGATTGCAAGTATGTTCCAGCGGCTATCACCTGTGCTGTCATTATCTGGCTATATGACTGTTTGCCTGCCGGTCTTCCAGGTCGAAGTGTGTCTTCTTGTGCTGGAAATTGCTAGCCCCTGTGACTTTTGGAGAAAATAAGTGGAGCACTAAGGGGTCTGCCCCACCCTTCTCGCAGACTCTCACTCACTGCAAATGGTTCTGTTGCTGCTTAGTGCTGACAGAGCCCAAGTGTACTCTACTAGAGCGTTTTTGCCTCCCTTTCAGGTCTAGCATACTACATTCATCTCTACTGTATTGCTCCTGAGCCACTGGCTTTGGGTAACTATGGGGTTTGCCACCTCCCCAAGTCAAGTAGAAAAACTGCTATTCTTTCCACTCTAGGATCTCCAAAAGTATGCAGATTCGAGTGGGCTATTATATTCCTATCATCTGTCTGTCTGTCTATCACCTATCATCTTCATCATCATCATCATCTATCTGTCTTCTATCATAGTCCCCCCCTACTTGAGAATAAATCAGAAGAAAGCATGTACAAGTCATTTCTCAGGTACCTAAGCTCTTTTATTCTGACTTATCTCCTTTTTCACCAGTCTAGAGACCCTTCAGTCTAGGGGGCAGGAATAGATAGTTTGGCTTATCGGGGGTTTGCCAACTCTTTTCTCAAGTCACTTTGAGCTTTGCAAAGCAAGGCTGACAGTGATTCCTTAGGAATGTGTGCTCCGCAGTGTCTGCTTCCACAAAGCATGCAGTAGAAGACAGAAAGCAAAAGCCAGCATCCACCTGCAATGTCGGTTAAGACAGCAGAGCACACCAACAAAGAAAGGAAGGTCTGTCTTCCATTCCCTTCTTAAATACATATGAATAAACCACCTCTTAAATACATGAGTAAAATACTTTTAACTTGATATGTTCCAACTCTTTTCCTTTAAAGTATCAATTACCTTATACATTATTGAAAATCAATTGATTTTTATAAATTCTTTTCAGCTTAAATTTTAAGTGCTACCTTGCTAGTAATGCATGTAGATGATACTAACCCCAGCCTGCCAGATGAGGATGCCTCAATGACAAGCCAGCCCCGTTCTTTATCTGTCAACCCATCTTCAGGGACTTCCTGTTTCTTTTCAAATTTACTCCATCCTATAATGTCCATCTTTTCATAGTTCATTTTCAAAAGAATGTGTAGCTTTATTTTTTTTTTTGTAAATTTGACCATGGTACATTCCTGAGAAGTCCAGACACTATAAATCTTATGTAGATTCTATAAAAAATAAACTTGAAGCAAAGATATTTGGTAAAATAACTTGATAGTGATATTATTTTTAAACTCTGAACTTCACAGGTCCATTTTTTTATTGTATTTTGATCAGTCATCTGTATTATTTATGAGCCCCTTAAAATATCACCTGGTCATATTCATCTTTCTAGGATTTGTAGAGATCCAGCTAGACATGACTACAGCCATCTTGGTTATAAATGCCATTTGGCCTACCAGGTGCCCCTGTCACCAACTTTAGACCCTATACAATAAATAAAACTCTTCAGATAGCCTGCTTAATTTGGACTTTTTATTTTTGGACTGTTTCTTAACTGATATTTAACATGTTAATAGTTTTTGAGAAGGCCCAGGAACATCTAGTTGGCTGGGTTCCAATTTAGTCTAGCTTAGCAAATAGCAGCTGTTTAATTATTATTTACTGAATAAAAGAACAGTAATATATCTGGTGTTGCAGTGTTCTCATTGATGGGACAAAGCACCTGACCAAAAGCAGCTGATGGGAGAGAAGCTTTTATTTACAGTCTCAAGGGGAAGCTCCATGATGGCATGGGAAAACATGGCATAAGCAGAAGTTCAACATCACCTCTGCCATAGCAGGTGGAACACAGCAGCGGAAGAGTGAGCCAAACTCTGGCAAGAGGAAGCTGGCTATAACACCCCAAAACCCGACCCCCACAGCACACCTCCTTCAGCAATGTTCTACTTCCCAAATTGCCACCACCTAGAGCCAGATGCACAGAATGGCACATACATCTGGAGTTTGCAGTAGTAACAGGCCCTGGTGTACCCACTCTCTCTTTCTCTCTCCTTGTACATAAATATTTAAAAAATAAAGATATTTCTGTGCTGGTGGTATGGCTTAGTGGTACAAAGCTTGCCTAGCATGCTATAAAGTCCTTGATTACCCAGTATGGGAGAGTATATGGTAGGGTTCTAATCTCTTAACTGGTAAAAGGTTACAGTTTCCAAACTGATCACTATAAAAGCTAAAAACATCAAACAAGCAAAACCCAATTACTTTATTTTTCTAAAGGAGTGAAGCCATCTGCTGTTATAAAGAGATACTTCAGATAGTGTTAATGTCAGCTTAATTAAAATTCCTTTTTAAAGATTTTTTATAGCTACAGTATATATGCAATTGCATGCTGATGCACTTGTTTATTTTTTATGTAAATCTTTCAGAATATAATATTGTGAAGTTTCTGTTTGTTTCTGTGTGTTTTTCCTGAAGTATATAGGAATTCTTAAGGCATTTGTTAGGTTAGGGGAAGGTTTCCAAATTAAAACAAAGACTGCTCTGTTGAATTATCTGCTTGTTATTATGTTAATTAAAACAAAACTCCATAGAGCAACTAAGTACCTCTCAAGTTGCATACCCAGTTGATGCATGAGAATTATAAAGATAATTTACACAGTTGATAAGGAAATAACCTGTACTGAAAGGCAATTAAACAAGAGCTGTATTACCATATTATATTTTAAGTAGGAAATACATGTGTAGGAAACTAAGTAATAATCATTACTCTCATACTTGTCTTCTGGAATGAATTCTCTTAAAATCCCGATATTGCCTGCTTTCCTTTCTAACTTATACAATGGTTTCTCACACTTTAATATGCGTGAATCAGTGAAAATCTCATTCAAATGCAGGTTCTGACTCAGCCTGGAGTGAGGTCTGAAATGATGAGCATTTAACCAGCTTCTAGGCCTTTCCCATATTACCAGTTTTCAAATCAGACTGAGTAGCAAGAACTTAAACTATGGGTAGCTAGGACATGAAATGGCAAAAGAGAAGAAATATAGTTCTCTTTTCATTTGATTTAATTAACTAACCAAAACCCAGACTGAAATTTTTATTTAATTTGACTGATGCTAGGCTTACTCTTCACTGGTGCTGTCTGTATCCTCCAAAAGTAGATCTCTTACATACAGACACCTGTTACCATCTAGGATCCCACAGGTGAATAGATCTGTGTGATCCTGTCGTAGTCAGCCACACACTACTGGGATGAATCTCCAAACCAGGCACAATATTTATTTGTAGCTATAGATATAGGGGAAGTTCCAAAATGCAGAAGAGACTTCTCCCCTTTCACAGGTCCCAGCAGAGAGAAAAACACATCACCAACACAACACACACAGAACAGCAAACAGGCAGGAGAGCCAAAGAGAATTTCTTCTCCTTTATACAGCCTTAGGGTGGGGTCTTGCAACCCTATCCCAGACTTAATGGCTTTCTGAGTCTCTGGAATTTCCTTCCTGCACTGCCCACACAGGAAAGGATGTCTACTTCTAGCTTCTTTGAGCTTCTTTACATCCTACCCCCTTACTGAGAGGCTGCCTTCCTATGAACATCCTCAGAGACCCACCCAAGATTACTTGAAAGGTCAAGTTGACAACAAAACTTAACCATCACAGATCCCCATACTAGTGGTTCTCAAAGTCATTCCCTACTATGTCTGATCAGAGTGCTTTATAGCAATAAGATCATGGAAAAGGAAAATAATAATGAAAAATGGAAAAGAATTCTACTAAGGGATAATGCTAATTTCACCTCTGATTAAGAAAGCTTGTCTTTTCAGATGGTGGAGACCACTGGGTGACTCAAGACTTACCAAAGTGCTGAGAAGAAGGGATAGTCGAGTGTTCAGTACTTAGGGAGACATCTCTATCACACCCTCTAAGTCTCATGGACCACTGCAGAAGAGGTGGTGGGAAGGAATGTAAGATCCAAAGGAAGGGAAGAGTGCTTTGCAATACTATTTTTCAGACACAAAGTGGCCATGGTATACATGACCTCACAGGGGCTGATTCTATCTACACAAGACCTGCATAATAAGAGGAAAAATTGATGGCATCAAAATAGGAACATAAATCATTGGAAAGAAGATGAGATTCAGTGGAAGGCTTATAGGGGAAGTGTAGAAGGGAGGGTGGTGGGAGAGGATTATGATCATGGTATTTTATCTACATGTATGGAGGCTGTCAATAAAGTTTTTTTAAAAGAATAGAATTTGAAGACTTATTTTGTAATTAAATTTTACCTATGGTAGTATCAACAGATTTGTCTGCCATGACCATGCACTGGCTGATGGTGTTGGGGAGAAGCAGGTAAGGGAAGGGGGTTCTTCCTGAAAGCACAATGAAGAAAACAATGAAGGCCTGTAGCAACCTTTTCTATGGATTATGAATCTCTGGAAGAGTAAGAGTCCATTTCTCAAGTTCTCATACAACTCAAATGACTCTAATATTACTGAGGCCCCTGTTCAACAGGCCATTTGAAGTGTTGTAAGGATCATTTTTTTTGTGGGGAGGGATATAGACAGCCATCATTTCTTGAACACAATCTATGCATCCATGTCTAAACTAAAGCTAAAGCTTTTTTTGCATGTGTGAGGTACATGCATGCGTATGTTTGCAGATGAGTAAGCCTTGTGTGCTTGTGAGGACAGGAGAACATCAGGTGGTGTCTTCCTCTATTGCTCATTTGCTTTTTACATGGGTGCTGGGAAATTGCGACTGTTTTCTTACCCACTGACTTATCTCCCCAGCTCAAAAAAGCTTTCTATGTGGCACTTAGTGTTGCTGCTATGCCAACAAAATAAGCAAATATAGGCCCACTGAGTAACATTTTAAAGAAAATCTTTGAAAAAAATTAACTCAGCAGATATTATGAAAAGCTCAATCATATAGTTCATTCCACATGAATAACTAAACCAAATACACATAAAACTTAACTTATAAATAGGTAAAGTTAGATTTATTATTCATGAGCTGGAAGAAATGGTTCAGAGGTTAAGGCACTTGCCTGCAATGCCTATCAACCCAGGTTTGATTCCCACATTAAAGCCAGATGGACACAGTGGTGCATGTATATGAAGTTTGTTTGCTGTGGCTAGAGGCCTTGGCATCTCTGTCTCTCTCCTTGCAAATAAATAAATAAGTATTTTTTAAAAAAGGATTCTTATTCACTTCAGGAAAAGAATAGTCAGTGAGCTAAACTCTATTAAGAGGTTAGGGGGTCAGGCGTGGCTGCACACACCTTTAATCTCAGCACTGGGGAGGCAGAGGTAGGAGGACTGTAGTGAGTTCAAGGCTACCCTGACACTACATAGTGAATTCCAGATCAGCCTGGGCTAGAGCAAGAATTTTCCTCAAAAAAAAAAAAAAAAAAAAGGTTAGAATATATAAAATGCTACATTTAACACAGAAATATTTTTTCAGGTAAACATTTGGGCTCCTTAAGAGGTTAGTATATATAATGTCTAGTTTTAATTACATGTATTTAACACACAAATAATTTTCCAGGTAAACATTTGCAGAAATGATACATGTCTATAACACTGTCCATTTGCCATTCATTTTTATTACTTAGAAGGTTAATTTATTATGGTTCCCAAATTGATCTATCATAAGAACCATTTGGAGTCCCTGTTAAAACTGTGGAATTCCCCATTGCTTCCATGGAAGGAATCAGTAGGTTTGAGGTTAAGTCCAGTTATCTGTGTATTAACATGTTATCTTCATATTGCTGTGTGAAGCAAGATTGGGAAATAGTAGTCTACTGAGTAAATTGTAGGCTTCTTTGAAACCGTCCATGGTTTTGCTGCTAGAAACATTTCAAACTTGATAATATTAACCTATATTTAAAATTATTTACTCCTTATTCTCTCAATAGGTGTATTTTCCTTTTGGACCTAGAACGTCTTTTCTCCCCCAACAAAATTTCATTAATATTTTAAGTGTCAGCTTATATTTTAACTTTTCTTTAAAGGCTTCCCTGGTTCTAAAGCCAGGATAACCTATCTTTATTATGTTTTCCCAAAGTTCTCGAAGCATGGTCCCTGGACCAGCAGCACATCATCTTTAGGGAATTTTTTAAGAAATGCAAATATTCAGGAACATTCCAGATCTGTGGAGTCAGAAACTCTGAGTACAGATTGCCTTCAAACAAGCCCTATAAGTAACTTCCATGAACCTTAAAGTTTGGGAACCACTGCTCTGATATATTCTGTATTTTATCATTACACACACACCTCATTTTATTTTGCTTCACTTTATTATGCCTCGCGTTATTTAAGTTGAAGGTCTGTGGCAACCCTATATGGAACAAGTCTATTGGTACCAATTTCCCAACATTTTAGATGACCATCAGAATACTGTAGCAACAGAGTATTTTAAAATTAAGGTACATACTGATCTTAAAAGATATAATGCTATTATATCTAATAGACCAGAGTATAGTATAACCATAACTTTTATATTCACTGAAAAACTTAAAAAATCATGACTCACTTTACTGTAGTGGTCTGAATCAAACCTGCAATCTCTGAGGTATGCCTGTACTTTTTATATACCTTAGTTTCTCTATCAAAATGCAAAGTACTTTCCACAAGAACAGAATTCGTGACTTCATCCTTCACAATACCAAGTACCATGCCTTTCACTTTGCAAATCACAATAAGCCACAGTGAATTAAATTGCTATCTCTTAAGTGTCAAAATCTGAAATGAACAGACTTTTAGTGTGTCCATTTTTCATTTTAATGGTATTTAAGAACCTTTAAAGGCGGTAGCATGATTGACTCAGATGCAGAGACATACCAACTATAAAGAGAATGAAAATAAAGAACCTGCTTGCCCTTAATTTTCAACATGAGACAAAAAGCTCTGTTTAACACAGAGAGATCTCAAATTAACCACCTAACCACCCACCTAAAGCCAATGGAAAAACTGGAACAATCCAACCCTTGGGGCTCAAGGAGAAAAGAAATAATTAAGATCAGAGCTGAGATTAATGAAATGGAAATGAAGAAAACAATTTAAAAAATAGATGAAGCAAAGAGTTGATTCTTTGAAAAAATAAATAACATTGACAAACTCTTGGCCAATCTAATTAAATGAAAAGAAGAGAAGGCACAAAGCAACAAAATCAGAAATGAAAAGGGAGAGATCACAACAGACCTCAATGAAATTGGAAGAATCATCAGGTCAAACTTCCAAAATCTCTACTCCACAAAATTGGAGAACCTGGAGAAATGGATGAATTCCTGGACACCTACAACCTACCAAAGCTTGACCCAGAACAGATAAAGCTCCTAAATAAACCTATCATATTCATGGAGATTGAAAACATAATCAAAAACCTCCCCAAAATGAAAAGTCCAGGATCTGATGGATTCTCAGCCAAATTCTACCAAACCTTCATCATAGAAACCACTCTTTTGAAGCTTTTTCGTGTTATAGGAAAAGAGGGAATGCTTCCAACTCCTTCTATGAAGCTAGCATCACCCTAATCCCAAAACCAAACAAAGACACAACAAGAAAGGAAAACTACAGACCCATATCCTGGATGAAAATAGATGCAAAAATTCTGACCAGAATCCTTGCAAACTGAATATAAGAGCACATCAAAAATATTATCCACCTAGACCAGGAAGGCTTCATTCTGAGGATGCAAGGATGGTTCAACATACAGAAGTTGATTAATGTAATCCACCACATTAATAAACTAAATGACAACAAACACATGGTCATCTCAATCAACAGAAGGTCTTTGACAAAATTCAACACCACTTCATGATCAAAATGTTGGAGAGGCTGGGCATAGAAGGTTTATACCTCAACATAATAAAGGTAATATACAAAACTCCTAAAGCCCAAATCATACTCAATGGGAAAAGACTCAAGGAGTTCCCAATTGAATCAGGAACAAGACAGGGGTACTCACTCTCACCCACTGCTCTTCAACATAGTTCTTGAAGTTCTAGCCCAAGCAGTAAGACAGGAGAAAGGCATAAAAGGGATTCTAATTGGAAAGGAAGAAGTAAAGCTATCCTTTTTTGCAGATGACATAAACCTATATATAACAGACCTGAAGAATATTATCAGTAAACTCCTGAAGGTGATAAATTCCTTCAGCAAAGTGGCAGAATACAAAATTAACACACAAAAATCAGTAGCCTTCCTGTATGCAGATGACATACATACAGAAAAAGAAATCATAGAGACTGTCCCATTTTTAACAGCCTCAAAAAATCAAATATATTTGAATAACACTAATCAACAACGTGAAAGACTTGTATAATGAAAACATTAAAAAGCTCAAGGAAATAGAGGATGTGAAAATATGAAAATATTCCATACTCCTGGATAGGTAGAATTAATATAGTAAAAATGGCAATTCTTCCAAAAGCAATATACAGATTCAATGTCATGCCAATAAAAATCCCAGCTTCATTCTTTATAGACATAGAAAAAAATAATCTCAAAATTTATTTGGAGTGGCAAAAGGCTGTTCCAAATAAATAGATAGCCAAATCTATCCTTAGTAAAAAAAAATCTCCTCAGGTGGTATCACCATTCCTGATCTAAAGATATACTACAAAGCCATAGTAACAAAACCAGCATGGTACTGGCATAAAACAGACAGACCAATGGAAAAGAATTGAAGACCCTGCTCTTAGTTCAAGGAACTATAGTTACTTGATCTTTGATAAATGTGCTAACAATGTTCATTGGCATAAAGACAGCATCTTCAACAAATGGTGCTGGACAAAATGGATAAATACTGGTTAAAAAAATGAAAACAGGGGCTGGAGAGATGGCTCAGCGGTTAAGGCACTTGCCTCCAGTGCCTAAGGCCCCGGGTTCAATTCCCCAGGACCCACATAAGCCAGACTCACAAGGTGGTGGGCCTGGTGTGCGCTCTCTCTCTCTCTCTCTCTCTCCTCTCTCTCTCTCTCTCTCTCTCTCTCTGCTTGAAAATGAATAAATAAAATATTAAAAAAAATGAAAACAGAACCATTCCTCTCACCATGCACAAAAATAAACTCCAAATAGATCAAAGACCTCAACATAAGACCTGAAACCCTGAAAACCCTGGGAAGAAAAAAAAAATAGGAGGAACTATCCACAAGATAGGAGTAGGGAAAAACTTCCTGAACAAACCTCCAGTAGCCCAGGAAATACAACAATCACTTAACCAATGGTTCTCATCAAGCTTAAAAGCTTTTGTACAGACAAAACATACCATACTCGAGAGCCAACAGACCACCATCAGACTGGTGGAAAATTTTTGCCAGCTATAACACAGAGGTCTATTACCTAGAACTTACAAAGAACCCCTCCCCCCAAAAATTAAAAAAATCAAACAGCTTTCCCACAAAATGGAGCATTGATCTCAATAGAGAATTCACAGAGGAGGAAACAAAAATGACCAATTCTCCTTTAGGAAATTGTTCATCATCCTTAATCATCAGGGAAATGCAAATGAGATTCCACCTTACTCCAATAAGAATTGCAATCATTAAAAAAATCTAATAATAGATGCTGGTGAGGATGTGGGGAATAAGGAACACTCACTCACTGCTGGTGGGATTGCAAACTGGTACAATCACTATGGAAAGCAGTGTGGAGACTCCTGAATAGGATGAATATAAAGCTACCAACAGACCCAGCTATCCCTCTACTGGGCATCCACCCTCAAGATTCCTTGCCTCAGCTCAGAGACATTTGCTCAACCATGTTTATAGCAGCTCAATTTATAATAGCTAAGGATTAGAATCAACCCAAATCCCCATCACTGGACAAATGGATATCAAAGTTGTGGTGCATTTACATAATGGAATTCTACTCAGAGGAAAGGAAAAATGACATAATGAAATTTAAAGAAAAGTGGATGGACTTAGAGCAGATCATACTTAGCGAACTCACACAAGAACAGAGACAAACGCTGCATATTCTCCCTCATATGTGGTTCCTAACCAGGTTAAGCTTAAACTCTAAGCAAACCTGACAGGTGAATTGAAAGACTGACAAAGGGGATGTAAGATATTGGTGGGAGGAGGAATGAGAGGATGGAGGACTTATACAATAAGCTAAACCAATAATGAATTAATACTATAAATTCCTTACTTTCAGACAATAAGCTCCGGAGGAAGCTGTGGGCCTTGCAGGGTAAGAGGGGCCATGAATAGAATGGGAATAAGCCTAATCCCATGAAAAATTGATCAGGCCTGCAACTCCCTGTCCCAATCATTGGTTCCTTCCCACACTGAGCTCTTGATCAAAGAAACCCATGAGGTCTCCAAAACAAGACAGGCTTTTGTCCAAGCTCTTGAATACTCGCCCCAGGCCAAAGGTAAGACCCTATTGCTAAAGAATGCCACAATATGTCATCACAGAACACCAAGAGACCCTGCTAGATCCAGAATGGTAACCAGCTCTCAGATGGTAGCATGTGCGGTGCTGGAAGGCATTACATGAGCTTCCAGGGGAAATTGGTCAATGATCTTTGGGGAAAGCAGAGAACACTGATATACAATTCAGACTGATGTCATGAGAATGCTGAATACACTGCTATATGGAGGAGACCAGCAAGTCAAGAAGTGCTGTGCAATAGTGGTGCCAAACCCAGGTGGGTAATTAACAGCTTTTAGATTGACTAAGAGATCTGCTCAGTGACAAGGAAACCTTAACTGGAACTGGGATCCATGGCAAAAATCGTATGGGGACCAAGAACCCAGGCTCCAAGGGGAAATTCCCACTACCAGAGAGCTACAGAGAGGCTACACCCACTAGAATCTTGCCAAATTAGAAATGTTTGTCTCATTTAACCTATACTGACCTCATTCTCTGTTGGAGATTCAGTCTGTATTTTTCAGGAGGCAGCATGAGAGCCATAGACAACCCAATTCCACCATAAAGTCATGGGATGATAGCTGACATCCTGGCAAGAGATGAACCACCCTGAGCTTTTGTGGTGAGATAAACAAGAGACCTATCACCACAGCAGTCAGATAACCCAGGAAAGGTCAATGGAGACAGATACCAATGATACCCAACACAACAAAGCAGAAGTACAGAGACACCTAAGATCTCAATAAAAAAGCAGACTTAAAACTCACCCACCATGACTCAGGGAACTCAGCAGAAGAGGGGGCGGAAAGAATGTAAGAGCCATGGTGGGGAGAATATCTAGAGCCATTGCCTAACCTCAGCAACAACACACAAAGGATGGGGGGGGACACTGGCTACCTCTAGAGCAATTCATAACCCCCGACCCTGTGGACTGATCCAGCATGCTCACTGAGGAGGATCCCTAGTGGATTGGGTACAGGGATGAGGGAAATGGGGGTACCATCATAAGATTTGCTCATACAATGTATCTAAGTATGGATAATAAAGATTTTTTTAAAGGCTCTGTTTGTTCTAAGCTTCAGTTCCAGGTATAAGACATAGGCCTCATGCATGTTTGCTAATAATAGAATGATTCCATCTGGAAATTCCACTCCTTTACTTCCATTACTGCTAAGCTTTTTATACTTAAAGAAAAAAAATGTTCTACAATTTCTTAAGTAGGCTTGACTTTACTTGGTTGCTGTAGTCAGTTTCTTGTTGTTATATAAAGCACTGGCCAAAAGCAGCTTGTAGAGGAAAGGTTTTATTTTGGCTTACAAGCTCTAGAGGAAACTCCATGATGGCAGGGAAAATATGGCTTGAACAGAGGCTGGTCATCATCTCCTGGCCAACATCAGGTGGACAACAGCAGCAGGAGAGTGTGCCAAACACTGGCAAGGGGAAGCTGGCTAGGACACCCATAAGCCTTCTCCTAACAACACACCTCCTCCAGCAAGGCTCCAATACCCAAATTGCCATCAGCTAGGGACCTAGCATTCGAAACATGAGTTTATGGGGGAAACCTGACTCAAAAAACCACACTCATTCTATAGAATAAATTAAAAATAAGCATTGTATCGAATCCCTATACTATCAAATATCAATAAATTAGAGATATAATTTGTGGGAAAATAAAGTATCTTTTAGCTACATTAAAATGAAGTAAGCATAATAAATTCTCAGAATTCACACTATTGAAAAACAAGGTAAACAAACAACATTCTACAGTGATTAATATTTTATTTAATATTGAAACAAAAACCTAAAAGTCACTGAAATCTTAAAACTCCAGAAAACAAGATCAATAAGTAATTCATAAACTAAGTTTACTGACTTAGCATTATTTTACTTTCATAGAATACTTTTTTTGTGAAAATACCATTAAAATCCAGTTAAGAGCCAAACAATTATCTCTAAGTGTAATTTAATTATCAGCTTACTGAAACAAAGCCACTGTGAAAGTACTTGTCAAGAATTACAATGAGAAAATTAATCAGTCCATGAATTTTGTTGCAATAAAGTCAAATTGATTAAATTCAAAAAGAAAAAGTCTGAACAGCTATGAATTACTTTAAAAAATAAAAAGCATGTTTTGTCATTAGGAATCTTTATAGTTTGCCTTATCAATAATACAAAGTATTCTTTTTTAGAAAATATCATCAAATATCCCCAGATAAACCTTCATTTCTTCAGCTGGATCATCAGAATAATATCTGCTGGAGGAAAATAGCAAATGTCAAAATTACTATTTTGTAAAATCTTATTTTAAAATACGAAAAAGTAAAATAGTATTAATGCAGCATGATAAACTTGAAGATTGCTGTGAGGTCAATACTGCAAATAAATGTCACTATGCGTAACACTGCAAGTAAAAAGACAGACACTGCAGACTGTAAAAGATAAGGGACAAATCCCTTAGCTATTTCTTTACTCTACTGGAGAGCAATGCCACTTATACAGGTATGAATGGCCTTCAAACTTTGACTCTTCCAGGAGAGAAGCTGCTGCAAAGTTCCCTTCTAAGGGTGGCCAGGAGTGAGGCACTGACTAGGTTTATTATGTCTATTCTTGAACCACTGGTTGGGAGACAACTGACTGGCTGAAATATAACTTGAACTTTGTATAAATAGCTGAGCTCATTTGGATTTATTCAATGATATTACAGTTTATATATTATATCAGTAAAATTTTATCAACTCATATTTTTCACAATAGCATGAAATATAAAATTAAGATAGCTGATGCTGTCAAATAGTGTAAGGATCTCAGTGTTCATGGGATCTAAAATTTCAGTGAAAAAGTTTAGACTGATCTTTAAAATAAAATAAAGAGAAAGAGGTGCTAAATTTCATTGTGAAAAGTTTTTATGGGTAGCATCTTGAAATGTATGAAGAGTTTTTACCTGTGATCAATTTCCTTTTTAGGTTCATTGTTTCTAATAAAAATATCCATTTTCTTAAAAGTAGTAGAATTTGATCTGTTTTTAGAGCGAGGAAAATATAGTCTTTCAATCACTGGTGACAGACTTAGCTGTTTTCTTTCTTGTAAATGAACCTATATGTTCATGTAAAAAATGATAGTCATTAAATGTTAAAATATTTAGGCAAAATTTTAAAAAGAAACCAAAAAAAGTGCTTTTGCTTACAGTGTTTGCATTTCCAACTTGTGGAGGGGACTGTGTCATGGAGGATGGACTCAACTTGGACACGGCAGAATTCGAAAAGTAAGTATCTGGCATCTCATGTGATGAAATAAAACTAAAATTAAAATTATTTATAAATAAGATAAATAAGATTAGTGAATCAAATTAAACTTTAGTTTATCATATTTATTCCAAAAATTGATGTTTTGTTTCCTATACTCATAGAGAAGTTGGTATGTTTCTTTTCCTTAGAACCAAACCACATTTTACAAACTCCAAATTACATTTAAAATACATTTTAAAGAAGTAAACATTTAACAGTTTCCTTTTTAAAAAAATTTAATTATTCACTTGAGAGAGAGAGGAAGAGGGAGAGAAAGGGCACACCAGGATCTCTTGTCACTGCAAACAAACTCCAGATACATATGTCACTTTGTGTATCTGGCTATGCATGGTTACTGAGGAATTGAACCCAGGCCATCAGCCTTCACAAGCAAGCACATTTAATCACTGAGCCATCTCTCCAGTCCCCAACAATTTTCTTTAAAATTGACGCTTATGTTTAATTGTCCATTGCTTACAAGCTTGTAAGTCTTTTCTAAATGCACTTGTTAACTTTCATCCTCTTTTCTCCATCCTGGACTCCTTGTACAGAGACTGCTCTAGCTATTTCCTTCTGTAGAACTACATACTAGAATTCACCTGTCATGGTTTGATGCAGGTGTCCCCCACAAACAAATGAATGTGTTCTGAATGACTGATCCCCATCTGATGGCAGTTTGGGTTTTACAATCTCGATGGAGCTGTGTTGTTGGGGATGGCTTATGGAGGTTATAAGCCAGCTTCCCCTTACCAGTGTTTGGCACACCTTCCTGCCGCTGTTTTCAGTGCTGTGGCGGAGGTAATGTCCACCCCTTGCTCATGCCATCATTTTCCTTGCCAGGATGGAGTCTCCCCTCAAGTCCATAAGCCTAATAAACCCATTCCTCTCATCAGTTGTTTTTGGTTGGTTTTTTTCTGTGCAGCAACAGAAGAGCAACAGTGGAGAAAGTTGACTACAACATCTCCCATAATTGCCCGTATTAAATTAATTCATTAAGATACATTTATTATTCAGTACTACATATTATAGGGTGGGATATAAAATTGTAAACAAGCCATCAGGGAGTTACCATCTAGTAGAGGAAATGACATATATAAAAATAATAATACACATAATTATAGAACCTGAGGTTTTATGAAGGAAATCAAATGGATGAGATTATAGAAAATAACAGTGTAGAGGCATAAACCTATTTCTATTTTATTTAATTTTATTATTTTATTTATTTGCAAGCAGAGAAAGAAAGAAGAGAAACAGCATGGGCATGCCAAAGTCTCCAACTGCTGCAAACAAACTCCAGATGCATGTGCCACTTTGTGTATCTGGCTTTATGTAGGTACTGGGGAATCTAGCTGGGGCCGTTTAGCTTTGCAGGCAAGCACCTTAACCACTGAGCAATCTCTCAAGCACATGAACCTATTTTTAAAAATATTTTATTTATTCATTTTTCAAGCAGAGAGAGAGAGAGAGAGAGAGAGAGAGAGAGAGAGAGAGAGAGAGCGCGCACCAGGGCCACCACCTTGTGGGTCTGGTATATGTGGGTCCTGGGGAATTGAACCCGGGGCCTTAGGCACTGGAGGCAAGTGCCTTATCCACTGAGCCATCTCTCCAGCCCTGAACCTATTTTTTAAAAGATAGTTATCAATGCATTTCTGTGTGGTGACAATTTAAGATGACACCAAAGAATAAAATGGGCTAGCCATGCAAACAGGAATGAACAGGGGTAGGGGAGATAAAACCAAATACACTGATGGGATTAGATCCTTTTAGATTAATAAATTATGTATGAATATATGAATATTAATTATAATAATAAAAGGTTGTCATATGAAAACCAAGTCCCCTTTCTACTCCAGATCCTCAGGACCCACAGGCTTTCTTCCTGGAAGCAACTTGTGACACTGGTTTCTCACAAGGTTCTTTTTAAGTTCCATTTTAACTCATCTACTTTTGGACACTTCTAAACTCTCCTAAAATTATTTTCAGTTTTTAAATATATGAGGCACAAAAGTATTCGCATGATTTACCTTTTCTGTTTCTCCTCCACAGAGCTTGGTTCTTTGATGCTTATATCTGCTTATTCTACCAGACTCATAACCAATAAACAAAAGTGATAAAAAGACAACTTTTAGGCTACCGTTTTAAAAATCTGTTAGATGCTTTGGGAGATTCACAGACAAAGCATCCTGAGGAGCAGATGAGCTTTGGTCAGTGGCTTTGTCTTGGCAGAGATGATATAAATACCTGATAGTGATATTGTTGTAGTTACCTTCTTTTTGCTAGACAAACACTCAACCAGAAGCAGCTCATGGTTTATTTCAGGCTTATAGATTCCAGGGGAATACCATCAATTGTGGAAGAACTGGCTCCCTTCCATAGATCCAAACAGAGAGTCACTACCAACAGCCAGCACCACAAAACAGTCAGAACTCACACTGCTCTGAACACATTTTAGGCCTGAAATCAAAGATCCACCCCTCAGTGATAGATATGCTAGAGACTCAAGTTGTAAGCTCAACCTTGATAAAAAAAAAAAATGCTGAGTCTATGGGGCTATACATTCAAACCACCACATTCTGCCTCTGGCCAGGATAAGACTCATGACCATTTTACAATAAAAATTGCATTTAGACCAACTTCAACACTATTCAAAAGTCCTAAGTATCATCTGAGATTTAAAACTGACTCCTAACTGTGAGTCCTGTAAAATCAAAACAAGTTATACACTTCCAACACATAATGACAGAGTAAGCATTTCCATTGCAAAAAGGCTTAGCAAGGAGAGACTGGACCAACAGAAAAATTAATAACCAGTCACAAACCATCAAACATCTGCAGCTCAAGCCCGACATCCATAACCAATTATAAAAGTCTCTAGATTCCAATTCTGTCCCTCCCTGTTGCAGTCAGCTTTCTAGTTGCTGCGCAGAAAGAACCCAAACAAAAGCGGCTTGTAGAGGAATGGGTTTATTTGGTTTACGGACTCGAGGGGAGACTCCATTCTGGCAGGGAAAACGATGGCATGAGCAGAGGGCTGGACATCACCTCTGCCACAGCACTACAAACAGCGGCAGGAAGGTGTGCCAAACATTGGCAAGGGGAAGCTGGCTTATAACCCCATAAGCCTGCCCCCGACAACACAGCTTCATCGAGGTTGTAAAACTGCCATCAGCTG
>PVHP010003818.1:0-75617 GCA_004024765.1 Zapus hudsonius
TCTCTCTCTCTTTCTTTCTTTTTTTCTTTCTTTCTTTCTTTCTTTCTTTCTTTCTTTCTTTCTTTCTTTCTTTCTTTCTTTCTTTCTTTCTTTCTTTCTTTCTTTCTTTCTTTCTTTCTTTCTTTCTTTCTTTCTTTCTTTCTTTCTTTCACAGTATATCATTTTGTAGCAGGCCTTGAACTCAGCCTCCCAAGTACTGGGAGATACAGATTTATCCCACATCTAGAATCCCCAAGTACTGGGTTTACAGGTATGACTCACCACACCTGGCTTCTTTCTCAGCTCTTTCCACCCTGTGGGGTCAGAAGACGCTGTGCCCAATAGTGTCTCCCTAGGCTACAGGTTTCTGGCCTAGGGAGCGGGGCTAGGAGGGGCTCTCCTCTCTAGAGTCCCCACAGAGCCCCAACATAAGCCCCCTTCTTGACTTCCCATGGGCTTCTGTGCAGAGAAGGGGAAACACTGAGGACCCCATGTGCCTCTGATGCAGGTGACCGCAGGGAGTGTCACCACTCTGGTTACAGTCTGCAGTCATGGTGTCTGGCTGCGTCCTGGCACCCAGACTTCGAAGTGCTCACCCTGCAGACTTCCCAGCCTCGGGCTGTAGGCGGAACCAGGGGCCGGAAGTTGGCTCTAGCTGCCAGCCGGAACTCATTCTCAGAAGTAGGGTCCTCAGCTCTGAAAGGACTTGGGCAGAATACAGACGGGCCTCCCTCCCACTGCCACCTCTGTCCTCCTGAGCTGGGGAAAAGGTGTTCTTGGGCAGACACAGACCTGCTGCAGCAGCTCAGAGCTTTGGGCTCCAGTGTGAGGGTGTCGGGAGCACATTGGTCTCTCTCTGCCTGCCCTCTGGAAGTCTGGGAAGCAATTGTTCTGTGTTCACATACCAGTCACGGCAGTTAGTCTGGCCTGCGGGTGTGCCACAGCCTCCCTCTCTTCCTTCTCGGGCACTCCTGCTATCTACCAGCTTCTGCCAGCTCCCTCCTGGGCAACATTGGCTCTGGGGTACCCTTGGGCATCAGCTGCGACCCTTGCTGTTCTTGGAAGCCTCCCTGACACCCACCTTGTGCAGCTGGAATGGTTCAGGAAGGGTGGAGTGCCTTAGGGATAGCCTGCTCAGTCCTGCCTTCATGCCTCTCACCGCCATGCCTGGTCTGACCTCTGTGTCCACTGGAGCCCAGCTCAGGGCCCGAAGGCTGGGACAACCAGGCCAGGCCATTTTGGAAGTGCAGACTCTGGGTTCCATCAGGCTTCTTGAACATCCTCTGATGTCTGGGAGAGTCACTGAACGCAGTCCATGCAATCCCCATGGCCCGTTCCCTCCACAAGTGCCTTCTGAAACATGGCAGGATGGACAGCCTGAAGCCTCTCCAGAGGCTGCCTCCCCAACATCCGTAGGAGTGACCTCACTGCCCTGGTCACTGGCCTGGAGCTGTCTCAAGGGGCTTCATCTCCACCACTCGGGAGACTATGTTAGTTTCCAGCCACCAACCTGTCACACCCAGTATGTCCTTTTCTTTTCTTCTCCTTCTTTTTTTTTTTTTTTAAAGAATCTTATTTATTTTCAAGGAGAGAGAGAGAGAGAGAGAGAGAGAGAGAGAGAGAGAGAGAGAGAGAGAGAGAATGAGAATGAATATAAATGGGCATCCCAGGACCTCTTGCCACTGCAAAGGAATTCCAGCAGATGCATGAGCCCCTTTGTCAATCTGGCAGTATGTGGGTACTGGGGAATTGAACCTGTGCTGTCAGGCTTTGCAAGCAAGTGGCTTTAACCACTAGGCAATCTCCTCAGCCCTTTTTCTTTTATTTATTTACTTGGTGTGTGTGTTCGTGTGTGAGTATGGGTATGCATGTGCCTTCTTGCCTGTGCACACTGGGATTACAGAAGCTGCCCACAGCCTCTGGCTTTTACATGGGGTCTGAGGATGCAAACTCGGGTCCTCAGAGTTGTACAGCAAGTGCTTTATCCACTGAGCCATCGTCCCAGCCCTCTAGTTTGTGCCTGGGAGGCAAACTGTCAGACACTGCCTTGCCCTGAAGGGGACGTGGAGGCTCAGACTTACCCAGGTATTGGTAGTTTTGGAGCTGAAACTTACTTCAGTTGATTTTGTTTATTTACTTGTTTGTTTATTTATATCATAGCCACCTTTTTCTGATTATGTGAAAGTAATTTCATACCTGTAATAGGAAACAACATTCTTGAAACAAAATGTGGCCCTGTCATGCCAATTGTCTTCCTTCATGTCACCCATTATTGTGTATATTCACACTGTTGTTTTAGAGCGCTAGTTGGTATTTGCTATGCTGAGTGGCCCACAGTCTGAGGACAGATTTTCCTGTTGATGGACATGTGTTTAGCTGTCCTCGTGTTTTCTTATGCTCTGCAGTGCTTGGATTCTCATACTGTGTCTTTGAGACTTTGTCTGATTTTTTTTTCCTCTCCCCTAAGATAATTCTTGGGTCATCTGAAGAGGTGGTACATCCCACCACTGGGACACTGAGGCAGGAGGATCTTGAATACTAGGCCAGCCTGGGCTACATAGCTAGACCCTATCTGAAAAACAAAACAAAACCTCAAAACAAACAAAAAAAGATGAAGGCTCAGGAAAGGAATGGCTGAGACACCACCATTGTCACATTGTTCTGGAAAGGACTTTCCCATCTCAACAATCCCCTTGAACTTATGGTCCCCTTTCCAGCTGGAAAACCAGCCTAAAAGATCTCCCTGTTCCTTAAGCACAGGGCCACCTTGTCCCAGCCCCACGACACAGACAAAGTAGCCAGATCTAGGCTACACAAAGCATAGCAAGGAGAAAGGGTAACTATTCTTTTGGCTCCAAGGACTTCTCACCCCCCTGAAAAACTGAAGGACAAAACTGTTCCTTTAGAACTACCTCCCCCATAGCCTTGTAGTGATTGGTCTGTCTGTGCCCTGAACTTGTGACCTGGGCAAATGGCTCCCTATCTGAACTTCAATTCCCCTGAACTCATCAGCCCTTGATACATCTGTACCGCCCAGACACTCTGAGCAGTGGGCTCTTGGCTAGAGCTGGTCTGGGGCTGGGAGACAGCACCCTTGGAGGCTCTGAGCACCTAGGAAGGGTTGGGGCCAAGGTAGCTGGCAAGGTGGGCTCTATTCCTGTGAGTGGGCTTTGTAGGGCCTGTACCTCACCCCAAGGCTTCTTAGACCGTTTCCCCTTCTGCCTTCTGATGTTTCTTTTGGGTTAGGTACAATGCAGTGATGATGGAAACAGGCTCAGTAGCCCTGCAAACCATCCTGAAACAGGGCCGGAGAGCCAAGCACGGCATGGAGGTGTGCATGCGCAGAGTGGGCCATTCCCACCCCTTCCTGAGCCTGTGATTCCTGCACAGGGAACTCTGCTGGACCATCAGCCACAGTCCTCCTCCAAGGACACAGGAGAGGGCAGCTGCTGACAGAGCGGCCAGGGAGATGTAGGGCAGCTGCCTGGGGGCAGGGACGACTTGGCTACCTGGACAGCGGTGTCTCAGCAAGCATCCCAGGACGACTGCTTCTGGGTGGCCCCGGGACCCGTTTACCCCTTGGTTCACAGTGTAGGCAGCTGATGAGAGACAGGCCCAGGTTAAGCTGCCTGACTTAAGTAGCTGGAGGCAGCATGGGCTTTCCTGATGGCCTGAATCCAGTGACATTCAAGCCCACCTTCCCCCTTCTTCCTAGGCCCCCCAAGCTGCCATCTGCTGCCTTCACCCTCAGAACGAGCACCTTCTCTTGGCTGTGGGCATACTTGCATGTTCTGAGGACTGTGGACCTGAGGGGACAGGCCCAGGCTATGAGCCGAAGATGCTCTTCTTCCCACCCCCACGAAGGTGGCCCAGAGCAAGCCAATGTCCCCACAGGCTGTGGTGACCAGGATTTATTTGTAGCTGGAGAGATGCCAGTAATCTGTTCCCAGCCTGCCCCCTGCCCCAGCAGCCCCTCCCCAGGCCCCAGCCTGAGGGCTGAGCTAGTCATAAACAACTGGGGCCTGGGCTGCAGGCCCACCTTATCAAGTGCCGTTGGCACATCCTTGCTTCTCTTGGGATCTCTACTCACTGGAAGTGGGGTACCTCTAGCCGTCTCTCAGCCCTAATTCTCTGGAATTTTGTTGTTTTTCCAAGAACCAGGGCATTCATGGTAGCTGAGTTCGCCATGGTCAAGTCCCAAGTGTGGGGGCCTCCAAGGAGCTGCTCCTGTTCCCTGAGGCACAGAGTCAGGGCAGGGAGTCGGGCCTGTGAGAGCCAACCTACCCTAAGAGTCTGGTCTTAACCCTCAGGGGGCATGCTTACAGCCAGAGCAAGCTCAGTAGCAGAGTCTACATCTACTTGGAGATTTTTATGCTTATTGTTGTTATTATTTTTGTTTTGTTTTTTGAGGTAGGGTCTCCCTGTAGCCCAGGCTGACCTAGAATTCACTATGTAGTCTCAGGGTGGCCGCCAACTCATGGCGATCCTCCGACCTCTGTCTCCTGAGTGCTGAGATTAAAGGTGAGCCCCCCCCCCATGTCCGGGTTTTTATGATTATTCTTGCTGAGCCTCTTAAACCATCCACAGCAGTTACTGACCGCACTAGCATGGCCTCTCATGTCACCCAGCTGCAGCCCAGGGCAAGTCCCTTGAGCCTGAACCTCAACCCGAGGCTTAAGTAATTTCCTGCCCATGGAAAGTACCAGAAACCCAGTGGATCCACAGTGTGGGGTTCCACCAAGCCCTCCAACTTCAACTGGAGAGGTCACACAGTGAGGGCCACCAGCCTGTGTGATTCCTTCCTTCTCCCTGACCCGGGGTCTCTTCCATCCCTGTACTTCTATGCTGAGGTCTACCCTCTGAGAACCCAGGCCTGAGCCAATGTTCACTGCTGGCGAACCGTTGCCAGTACACCAGGTCCTCAGCCCTTCCTTCCCTAGGAACCAGGAAGCTACCCCTTCTGCATGATCAGAACGTCCCTGTTCCTCCCTGGGACTCAGCCTTCTCTGTACCAGAGTATTCGAGCCACTGTGGGCATTGTTTTTATTTATTTATTTATTAAATATTTAATCATTTTTCAAGCAGAGAGAGAGAGAGAGAGAGAGAGAGAGCGCACCACTTTGTGGGTCTGGCTTATGTGGGTACTGGGGAATTGAACCTGGGGCCTTAGGCACTGGAGGCAAGTGCCTTAACTACTGAGCCATCTCTCCAGCCCCTGTGGGCATTGTTTGCACTTCAGCCCCACTTCCTTTCCACTCCTGACTCCCACCCTCTGCTTAGTGCACTGCCAGTGGGGAGTCCAGATGTGAAAATCTCCAGGGCCCCACCTCATCCATGAAATCAAGTCCACCTCTTGCTAGCTAGCTAAGGAACTCTGTGAGTACCTGTGTTATTGTGAATGGAGCCACCAAGGCCTCCTTCCCAGTGACAGTAGGATCCATTATGGAGCCACCGAGACTAAGACCTGGTACACCTTTCACCAAGACCAAGCTGTGACATCCTCCTTATCCGCGATGCCACTTGTCCTTGAGGGACCATCCCTTATGCCACACTGCTAGCTGTAGGAGGAGGAGCCAGAGGGCCCCAGAAGGTCCTTTGTCCCTTTCTCTCCCGTGGCCCCTGGTTGGAACTTACTGGCCCAGTTTAGTTAAGGAGTCCTTCCAGGGGCCTCATTAGGAAATGAGCCCAGAGCCTCAGGGACCTGTGGGGGCGGTGTGCAAGGGAAGTTGCCTGTGCCTGGTCCTACCCCTAGATTTACCCAGAAAGGTAAGAGTTCTGGGCTCTTTAGAGGGCAGGACACCGATCTGTGATGAGGATTATGACAGGCAAGGCTGAAGGGTTGGCCTCGCCTTCATCCTCATCCTCAAGGGTAGGGAGGGCTGAAGGAGGAGGTGTATGCCTCTGTTCTGTGCCGATGATGGCCTCTTACAGAGCAGTCCCAACCAAAACACCGAGGGGATGGATATGTGAGCTGTGGTCTTCGTGTGACTGAAACAGCCTTTTGACCATCCCAGTGCAGGAATTGGCAGGTGGGGATAGCGTCCAGCACTCCAGAGACAGGCAGCTCACTGGCTAGACTCTGCTGCCCCTGCCAGGACAGTGTCCTCATTAGAAACCTCCTCTTCATCAGTCCGGTCTGCCTCCTGGCCTCTGATCCCAGCTGTTGCAGGGACTTCACTTACAGAGACTGCCCCCACCCTCATGCAAGCCTTCTGCACCCCAGCCCCCAGCACAGGTGGTCCAGCAAGCCTGGGCCCATCTTCCCTGACCTCCAGTGCGGGGCTTGTGGTGTGTGATCTCGGACACTGTTCTCATCAGCCTCCTCCTGTAATGTGGCTTGCCTCCCAGGTGGGGATAGATGTGCTATGCCTAGAGGCAAAGGTGACATCCTTACAGCCTGTCCTCCAGCAAGCTGCCAGTACCCAGGTCTGCCGTGGCCTGTGGCACAGCACATAAGTGCCTGGCCTCAGTCAGGTACCTTGGAATTGCCATAGCCCCTTCCTCTCCCTCCCTTCCCCGAGTCCTTACCTGCCATGGTCCCCAAGTTCTTAGACCCTTCCCCTGCCTACCACTTATCAGTCCAGGCCCCTTCCCCACCTCCACTGCCTTGCTCTTCCTGGACTCCGTGGCAGCACCGTCCTGGCCTGCCCTTGGCCTCCTGTCTGTCCTCTGCTCCGAAGTGGCGCTCTGAAGCAAGGCTTCCTCCTCTTGCAGGTCTTTTCGGTGGATGCTCGGTGCCCTTTATGACCTAACGTGTACCTGTCTCCTCTGCAGCCCCATCCCCTGCCCTGCACCCCAGGACTGTTCCAGCTGTGCCCTGAGCAAAAAGCCTCACCCTGTTTCCCATGATGTCCCTCAGCCTCAAAGCACCCATGCTGCTTGTCAACCCACTCTACCTGCATTGTCACCTCTTCCAGGGAACCTCCTCTGCCCTGTGCAGGCCAGAGCCTCCTGGGCTCCTCCATCCTGTCATCACTCCGTGGTTCAGGATCAGACTGCAACCTTGGGGCTGGAACTGGGATGCCTGTGACAGAGGAGATGGTGGGGTGGGTGAAGGGCCTGTGGTGTGTCAGCTTCCTGGCTGTCCAGGCCTTAGCACAGTTTCTGTGACTCCAAGGGAACCACCAAGCACACTGGGTCCCTGGAATCCATACCAGTGTCGGTTCTGGACTGTAGGCACCTGTCTTATTGGGTAACCTCCTCTGAGCCTCATCTTTTGCCACCGTGAAAGGATGGAAGACTCAAGACCCCTCTCCCTAACCATCAGGCGCAAACCTGCTAAGGCTGGGGTCAACCCAAAGCTTCCTCTCCATGGAGTGGGCAGGGACCCTGCCTGGCATGTGGAGTGGGCAGGGATTTGCTCTTTCCAGTGAATATACCCACCTGTGTTTGTTTAGTACATGTTCTTACCAAGTCTTCTCATGAAGGGGTGGCCCACTCCTCCTGCTCAGAACCATCCCACATCCAAAGCTCAGGATCTCCCCTTTTAGGATGCCCTTCAGTCCTTGGGACACTGGGCCAGCCTCTCAGGGGAGCAGCCACCAGAACTTGCAGATCGCTGCTTCCAGCTCTGCAGCAAGGTTTCCTCAGCACTTGGGGCTCCTCACGCCAGCTATGCATGGCCCACCTACAAACAAAGAAATTGTCACACGAAAGTCCAAGGGGAAAGATGAGCGGAGGGAGTCAGAGAGGGTAGTGAGAGGTGAGGGTGGTGGAGACACGTTTCATGTGTGTTTGAAAATGTCATAATGAAACTCATTATTATGCATCATTACTATATGCTAATAGAACTTTTTTTAAAAACAAAAGCTTGCTTCTCCCTCTACATTTTGATTTTTCTAATTCAGGAGAAACAGTCTGCTGGGAGGTCAGGAAGAGGCAGGGCTGGGCATCCTAGGTGCTGTGTTGAAGTGGGTGCCTGGCTACTAAGACAAAATCTGCCTCGAACAGTCATGGGACTGGTCTCATTGGGCAGTTTCCCCACCCCTTCCCTGCCCACCTGCCACAAATATGGTGAGAATCATAGCCCTGAAGGGCCCACCTATGTTCTTGTTGCCCCTGGTACTCTTCAAGGTGTTTGATCTGTCACCACATGGCTCCCGAGAGCAGGACAGCCCTGAGACCCTGGAGCTGGAACATGGGCCATTGGTCTCATATGAAGCTTCACTGTGTGCCAAGCTCTTATTGTGGTCTCCAGGCTCATAGCAACCTCTAGGAGGTATCCTGGCGGGAAGGACTCTACCCATTGAACAGATGGGGCCACATAGGCACTGATCCCTGGTGGCCGGGGAAAAGAGAGGACAGTAGTGGCGGGGCTGTGGTGGTGGTGGTGGCTGGAGGTGGGGTCGCTGGCTGGCCTGTCCGTTTCCCCTCCGCCTGCCCACTCTGTCAATGTCCTCATCAGGAGGGAGGGATGGTGACAGATGGAAGGGGAGGGCAAGACCCTGGAGGGAGTGGGGAGGCTGGAGAAGGGGGTATTGGGAAGGTAGAACGAGGGCTGGGGAGGGGTCCACACAGCATTGCTATTTCCTCTGTGGTTCTCACAGTCTGTTTGCACCGATTTCTGACAGATGGAGGGAAGGGGAAAGCTCGTGCCAAGAGGCTGTCACCGCAGGCGGGCAGGGCTGGGGGAGGGTGCTTTGTGGCCAGGGTTGTGTGGGGAGGCAAAGCAGCTGGTGGTCTGGCTGCTGGGCCTCCTTGGAGCCTGCTCCCCAGGAGCTGAGGGAGAGGGTTACTTGTGTGGCAGGAAAGTGGGCAGAGAGTCAGCCTGCCACCTGCCTGAGAATGGCTGTGCCTCTGCCCCTGTCCAGGCAGCAGTAGCCACCCCTCCTTGCAATCACCACACCCATCAGGGTTCTCTCATTGGGAGTTGGGGGTGGACAGGGACTCTGGAGGCTGGCACTGAGCTGTGGTCAGAGTGGGCCAGGGTAGTGAGGGCCTGGAGACAGGGAGGCCCATGGATCCCAGAAGGCACTGGGGGCTCAGCAGGGTGTCTTCAGAGCCAGAACTCAGCCACTCAGTGGGCTGGGAGCCCCTTCGGAGCAGGGGTCTTTTTATTTCTTCCAGGCTCTGACATCCTTGCAGGGGTGACCTGGAGAGATATGGTATTTCCGGCTCTCACTCTCCCAACCTCCCTGTGCCCTCATAGGGTCCAAAAGAAGGGGGAGCCCAGTGAATGTTTGTTGAAAGAGTGGATGGATGGACGGACAGATGAATGGATGGATGTTTTGTTTGTACAGATCCTGAGGTGGAGGCCACACACCATAAGATTTCCAGAAAGTTTTTCCTGCCTGTCCTGAAAGGTCCTGGGAGTTCCTGGCCACCTTTCACAGGGTCCACCAGGGCCACTGACAAGTTCTGCTTCCCTCATAGCAGCCCTGTAGACGCCAGAGACTCCCCTGTGTCTGCCCAGTTTCCCGGTGGCCCTGGCAGGGTCAGGTCCCCAGTAATCCCTAGGTAGCAGTCCTGTTCTGAGTGCCCTGAGTCCAGCAGTGTCCTTGTTCTGTCCTCATATCTGTTTCTTAAGACCGGCCATTTGTACCTTCCACTTTACAGAGAAGGTAATGAGTGCTCTCCTTGGGGTCATATTGAATTAGGAGGACCTCCTAGAGCAGCAGGTCTTGACAGGACTGGGGAGTGTTGGGATTTGGCAGGGGCCACTGGCCAGATGAAGGTTCTCAGGCTCATTTTGCTTACCTGAATCTGATGACAGAAACTCATCCTAGTTAACTCTAAAGCGCTTAACCTCCCTCTCTTCCCACCCTCCATGTTGGCATCCTGTCTGACTTCTGGCTCCTTCCATCTGAATAGTGAATAGGGGTCTCCCCTGTCTCAGCAGCCTGGCTGTTGGGAGAGGGGAGGGTCTTCGTTCCTTGACTGGGTACCCATTTGCTCAGCCCACACATGTATTCTGTTCACTTTGATTTTTCTCTAAACTCTGGGCCTGCTATGTATGTAATTCCTGTAGTCTCCGGGAGGGGGGTTAACCCATGTGTAGTAACTCTGAATCTCCCCATCTCTGCTCTGATGCCTTCCCTCTCTTATGCTACCTAATCTCTGAATTTTCTCCCTGTGGAGGCTCAGGGGTGGTGCTTTCTTGCTTTGCCCCCAACGAGTGTGTTTCTTCTAAACCTTTTTGCATGGGCTTCTAGGTCCTGTCTTCCACATGCGTTTGTAACTGCTCCAGCCTTCCCTAGATACCAGTTTCCCCTAAATAAGCCTCATGATTTATGATTTCTCACTAAATAAACTTAGTAATTCATCATTTATCCTTCTTGAGTCTGTTTTTAATCAATTATTTGTTGAAAACAGAATCGAGACCCAAAAATTGGGATTCACAAGTCTGGGAAATTCCTCCTGAACCCCAAAATCTTGCATTACAATATAATGTTATAATATGGTATCCAACCAGTCTCCGCTCACCTCCTCATATCATTTCCAGGCAGATCCTTGCCACCACGAATCAGCTGGATAGTCCCTCAGGGGGAAACTGAGGACCTGAACTCAGGAGTCCTTCCTTGCCCCTGAAGGCCAAGGTGGGGTCTGCTCTGAAGTGGAACACAAGGTTCTTAAACTGATCCGACAGGTTGTGTCCAGGATGTAGCAGAGCAAGGCTGTGGGCCTGAGTGGTAGAACTAGACCTCCTTGCTGGGCATCTCATTAATATTAATAATGGTAGTCATTAATGATAAATTACAGTGTGCCTGTCTTGTGCCCGGGCTGGGCTGGTGTCCTGGGGAGAGACAGGAACAGAAGGTGATCTTAGTCCTCAGAGCAGGGGTACACTTCCTGGTTTCCCACTGTGGTTGTCTCTTCCCAGAGCCTGGCACTGTCTGGGCACACTGCCCAGTGTGACTGTTCTCCTGAGGTACCGCAGCATGAGAGCTGGGTAGGTCACCTCTCCTCTCAGTGTCTGAGTTGCCCTGCCTGCACAATAGAGGAATGGAGGTCCCCACCTCAGAGGACTGAGGCTGGGGACTGAATGAGCTGATGGGCACATTGCACAGTGCCCCAGTGACCTCACCCTACGGCTTCTTGGGGTGGGGTGGGGTCTAGGAGTAACTTTACTCTTGACAAGTGACCTCATGATCCTCCAACAGCTCCATGGGGCTTGTCCCATCCTCTTTGCTGATGGGAGTGGCAAGAGAAGTGAAGAGACCCAAGGTTGGGCTGGAGAGATGGCTCAGCGGTTAAGGCACTTGCCTCCAGTGCCTAAGGCTCTGGGTTCAATTCCCCAGGACCCACATAAGCCAGATTCATAAGGTGGTGGCCCTGGTGTTCTCTCTCTCTCTCTCTCTCTCTCTCTCTCTCTCTCTCTCTCTCTCTCCTTGAAAATGAATAAATAAAATATTTTTTAAAAAAAGAGACCCAAGGTCACCGAGCATATGAGGGGACAGCAGAATTTTGACCTTGGGCTCTGGCTCTCTGAGGTCCATGTGTTAGCCATCATACCAAGCAGGAAGGACAAAAGTGTAGCCGAGCTTTAACCTTTAACATCACTTGGAATGCAGAGGTAGGAGGATCACTAAGTTGGAGGCCAGCCTTGGGCTACAGAGTGATTGCCAGGTCAGCCTGGGCTTGAGTGAGACCCTACCTCTAGAAAAAGAAAAAGAGAGAAAGGAAGAATGGATGGATGGATGGATAGATGGATGGATGGATGGATGGTTGGTATAAGAGCCCTTTGGGACATGTGAGGCTCCTGGTATCCTGGCCCTCTCATAGGCCAGAGCCCAGATCCTCCTGCTCCTGGGAAAGAGGCAGCTCCACTCCTGTCCTTCATCAGCACAGAGAACCTCCAGCGGGTCTCTCACCTCCCACATGAGCAGGAGAGTGAGCGCAGGCGAGAGCAGGGAGGATGGAGGGCTTCCTGACTTGGGCTGAGATCTGTCACAACATTAGCATTAATTAAGCCTTGTTAGTTCAGCCCTGTGCTGAAGCGGAGCTTCTGACATTAGATCACTCGTAAGTGAGGCTGTAAGTTTATTGTTGCATTTTCCTAAGCACTCAGCAGCACAGACTGCCTGGACAGGCCTGGAAGGTGAGCAAGGCTCGGTTCCCACTTGCCTGTGCCTCCTGCCACCCTCCAGGCCTGGACGGTAGGTTGGGGCTCCCTGGAGACCTGGGTCAGGGTGTAGACTGTTCGCTGCAGTGAGTGCAAAAGCTCAGATCCCTGCCTCTCACAGCAGATGCCTGTCCACAGTTTTCTCCCTCAGTCCCTCGAGACGTGCTCTGCACAACAGGGCGCAGCAAAGGTGGCTTTGGACTTGGCTGAGAGCCCCCAGCCTGCCTCGGTGTAGGCAAACACTCTCATGCTATGGGGCAGTTGGACAGACCAGTGGCCAGGGTGGAGACAGAGCTCCCCGTCCTCTGAGGGTGCAGGCAGGGACGGATGCCTCAATGGGGTCTTCCTCTATCCTAGAAACTAGGATCAGGCCTACATGCTAGGCAGGCAGCCTCTCTATCTGCCCACCAGGTGAGGGTGCAATAGTACCTCTCCTGGGCAGAGCACACCCCCTCTCTCAGTCCTGATGCCCTCCTTGCCCTCTGGCTAGGCTGTGTCTGGGATACTGGAACAAGCCCAGGCTTTGGGTACCTAGAATTTTGAAAAATTAATTAGAGCATTAAATGATGCCCAGTGGGAGAATCCCACCATCTGGCTGTCACAGGAGAGGCAGGCGACTCTGTGTTTGTGTGCAGTGTCTGAGCGTTGTAGAAGGCCACCTGTGCCTGTGTGGGTATGCGGCCCGTGTGCTTCCCGTGTGCACAGTGTGTGGCTTGCGTCTGAGTGTGCATCTGTGCATGCATGCCCGCCCATCTGCATGTACCCCGGGGCCTGTGTGCTTGTCTGAGCACACTTCTGTGTGTGTGGTCTCTGTCCAGGCCTGGCTTGTGGGCATGGCAAGTTAGGCTGGGCTGGGTGCCCAGTGGGTCTCTTGAGTCCTCTTGGTGGAAGTGGTAGTCACAGACGGGCTGGGCAGAAGGCAGGAGGGGGTAGGCTTGGCAGGTACACCCTGGCATTTGGGGTGGGGGACAGGAACCCTTGTCCCTTGGTCGACAGATGGGGAACCCCAGGCCTGCCTGCCCAAACACAGAACCAGCAGCATGGAGGGATGGGGCTGGAGCCCAGGCCCCCGCTCCCCATGCCGTCCCTTTTCTGCTCCAGTGGGCCACTGCCCTGGCCAGCACCGAGTGCTTTTGGCTTATTTCATGCAAGTACATTTTCACAGAGACTTGGAGAAGTTTCTGGAAGTGTACCCCCACCACTTCTCAGGGTTGCCCAGAGGCAAGCAACTTCAGAATTTCCACTGTGGGCCTCTTTCCACAGTAGGACTGTTTGGCTGCTAGAGAACACTGAACCTACCCGGCCCACTCACTTGCTGTGAGAGCTCGACCCACCCTGTCCATCTCTGAACCTCATCGGGTAGCTGTGAGAACGACGTGAGGTGCTCTAGGGATGTAGCTAAGTAGGGAGTGCTTACCTAGTGTTCCTGAAGCCCTGAGTGGATCCTCAGTACCGCATACAAGTATGGCAGTTGTAATCTCAGCATTGAAGAGGTAGAGGCAGGGGGATCAGAAGTTCAAGGTCATTCTTGGCTACATAGAAAGTTTGAGGCCAGTCTGAGCTTCACGAGA
Organism: Zapus hudsonius; assembly: GCA_004024765.1. Classification (NCBI taxonomy): domain Eukaryota; kingdom Metazoa; phylum Chordata; class Mammalia; order Rodentia; family Dipodidae; genus Zapus; species Zapus hudsonius. The sequence continues at coordinate 13,612 of PVHP010003818.1, forward strand.
CCCTGTCTCAAAAAAATAAAATTAAGGGGGCTGGAGAAATGACTCGGTGGTTAAGTGCTTGCTTGTAAAGCCTGAAGCCAGCCAGTACCCATGTCAAGCCAGGTGCACAAAGTACATCTTGGAACAGCAAGAGACCCTGGCTTGCTCTCTCCCTCTTTCTCTCCTTGCAAATAAACTCAAGTCTTTAAAAAATTGAATTAAACCATAGGGCTGTGAAGTAGTTCAGTGGTCAAGTGTTTGCCTAGCATGCTTGAGGCCCTAGGTTCAATTCCTGGCACCTTGTATAGGCCCGATGGAGCCCTGAGGATGAGCCATGGAGACCCGGTGAAATGCCAGGACTACGGGATGGCCGCCAAGGAGAGCTGCCGGCACTGGATGGAGTTTTCCGGGGCTGTGAGTAGCCGAGCTGGAGGGGCAGAACCCGTCACTGGTTATTATCGAACTTAGAGTTAGAGTTTATGTTGCCCTGTGTGTTTTAACTCTTGTATTGGTTCAATCTGTTTTTGCCATCGTTTGCAGTGTGAATTTGTTCTGTGCCATTATGTTGTTTTTTGGTATTATGGCTCAGTTGAAAGACCTTAGATTATGAGGATGTTTGGACACCATTGTGATAAAAACTATGTGGACTTTTGGAGTTGGACTGGGTGCATGGCAGTTTGCATGAATGGTTATCAGTTTATGGAGGCCAGGGGCAGAGTGTAGTGTTTTTGATCCAGGTGTCCCCCATAAACAATGTGTTCTGAATGCTCAATTCCCAGCTCATGGCAGTTTTGGAATTGGAACCTTGTTGGAAGTATGTTGTTGGGGGGGAGGGTTATGGGTGTTCTAAGCCAGCTTCCCCTTGCCAGTGTTTGGCACACCTTCCTGCTGCTGTTTGTAGTGCTGTGGTGGAGGTGATGTTCACTCTCTGCTCATGCCATCATTTCCCCTGCCATCATGGAGCTTCCCCTCAAGTCAGTAAGCCAAATAAACCCATTCCTTCCACAAGCTGCTTTTGTTCAGGTTCTTTGTTGCAGCAGTGAGAAAACTGAGTGCAACGCACCTAAAACAAAACAAAGCAAAAAGAACAAAAATAAACAAAAAATAGCCGGGTTTGGTGGCACATGCCTTTAATCCCAGCACTTGGGAAGCAGAGGTAGGAGGATCACCATGAGTTTGAGGGCACTCTAGGACTATATAGTGAATTCCAGGTCAACCTGGGCTAGAGCAAGACTCTACCTTGAAAAACAAAAATAAATAAATATAAATAAATAAATAAGGAAACAAAGAATTGTATAAACCCCAAGGTGCAGTGAGGTGGACAGATGGGGGCCTCACCCTGTGGAAGCCATCAGTATGTGTCAGGGTCAAGTCCACATGCCTCTAGGGTTTTACTGGGGGTGAAGGCCAGGACATGGGGCCCAGGCCACAGGCTGATGCCCTCTCCAGCCAAGCCACCCCCCAGAACTGTCTGCCTGGTGACTAGTCTGCCCTCCAGCTTCAGCTTCCACATGGGGCTGTGATATTGAATTAAAGCAGGAATGGGCTCAGAGGACAGTGAGACTCCTCTCCTTTATGTCAGAGGCCCAGAGAGGGACTGTGGCTTGCCAAAGGCCACACAGCAGTTCAGGGCTACAGCTAGGGCTAGAGCCCAGCCTCCTGGACCTTGGTTCTGTCCTCCTTGGCACTGTACCACGATCTTTAAAACTACATCTAAGAGATGGCTGGTATACCTGGGTGGAAGGATCTAGGGCCTTCCAGTTGAAGAGGATGTGAAATGGAATGAAGCCAGTCATTATGAAGAATGAAGGATTTTTTTGTTTGTTTTGAGGCAGCATCTCACTGTAGCCCAGGCTAGCCTGGAACTCACTCTGTAGCCCCAGGTTGGCCTTGAACTTACTGGAAGCAGGTACCGGATGACATTTTGACAGCATTATGTTTTGGTTAATCTTTTTTTTTGTTTTGTTTTGTTTTGTTTTTCAAGGTAGGGTCTCTCTCTAGCCCAGGCTGACCTGGAATTCACTATGTAGTCTCAGGCTGGCCTTGAACTCACGGCAATCCTCCTACCTCTGCCTCCTGAGTGCTGGGATTAAAGGCGTGCGCCACCACGCCCGGCTGTTTTGGTTAATCTTGACTGTCACCTACCAGACAAACCTCGGGGTGTGTCTAAGACGGTTTTCCCGGAGAGGTTGAACTCAAGTAGGAAGCCCCACCCTGAATATGGGTAGGTAGCACCATCCCATGTTCTGAGGTGCTGTGAATAAAAAGGAGAAAGTGGACTGAGCACCAGCATCATTGTCTGCTTCCTGACTGCAGGTGCAAGGTGACCAGCCATCTCTTGGCCTGCCTCCAGTAAGCTGCCAGGCGGGTGGGGACAGGTAGCTAGCTGAGTGACAGCAACACAGGTGAGCCATGTTGAAGAGGTGCCCATCCAGGCAGGCCCGGGTGGCTCTGAGCCATTGCCGTTGTAGTCTCTGAGAGGTGGGTTTGATGGCTGCCTTCGGAGAGCTCCACCCACCTTGGCCTGTCTCCCCTTCCCACTTCTTACACCAGAGAAAAGAAGTTGGAGAGGAACCAGGTGGACCAGGACAAGAGTCCAGGCCCCCCTGTGCCCTTTGAAAATTGTAGCAGAAACTTGAGGGCCTGCCGTGTGCACTTCGTGCTGGGGTTCTGCTGGCCCAAGAAAGTTTTGCCACTGAGAATTTCCTAAATTCTCTGTGCAACATTGACATCATTCATATAGGAGCTGCTCTGCAAGCAAACATGTGTCATCACACTACGACCCACAGGCTCAGAGAGCCCAAGTGACCTGCCTGAGGTGACCAGCATTCTGAGACAAGGCTTTGGAGGTCTTCCTCACTGCAGGACTCACCGCATCTGGCAGTTGCCCGACACAGGAGGCCTCCTCCCTGAATCTTTGACTTCTAACAGCAGAGACCTAAGACTTTGCAATTAAGTTGACTGAAGCTTGGTCCTGCCAGACACCAGAACCCAGGATGAGGCTGAGACCAAAGAGGGCTGGGGGAGGGCTGGCCCTGGCAACCCCTGTACCTAACTCTCCCCTAGAGAGAGGGCTTGGGGTGCTTTCCATCCCAAACACTTGCCAAGTGGACCAGCGGCTGCACGTGGGCCTGCCTTTCCTCCCCCACCTTGGCATCGCTGTCTCCCAGGAAACGGGGAGTTTTCCCTCATTCCCATCATTAGGGTGCCAGGGCAAACAAACAGCCTAATCCAGATGAGCCCTGGGCCACAATCACACTCTTCTGGGGTTTTCTCTTTACTTCTAGCAATTTCGAGAAGCCTAAAGTAATTGGTATTCCACACAGGTTAATAGAGCTGCTGCCTCCTCAGTATTATGCCTTAATTTCCTTTATCGCATAGCAAGTTGGAATGAATCGCCTGCTCCTTCCTTTTTCCCACCGAAACCTATTACCAGTCTGTCTGCTGTTAAAGTCATTTTGTGGCAGCTCTTGGCTCCTTGCCACGTCCCTGGGAATCTTTCTGACCAGAGCCAAAGAACGAGGAGGGTGAAGAATCCATTTGTACAAAGTGGGGGTCTCCTGTTGAGAACTGATTTCCCTCCCTGTTCAGGAGAGACTGTGTCCAGTCTCTCTCTGGCACAGCTGACTGAGGCCCTTGGGGCGGGAGCTTTGAGGCACACAGGCCATATGTCAGGGGAGGGAGGAGAATTCCTGGGCCCGTGGTTGGGGGAGAAGCGGCCTTTGATGTCACTGGCACCTGGCTTCGATCCTGTGAGTCTGGGGATCTTTGATTTGTGACCACACCACGGTGCTTGCATTCTGGCCCCGGGGTCTGGGCAGTGTGATTGTGTGTCTTCAGACTCTAAGGTTCTCCCGTGGGATGTGAAATTTCTGTTCTTTGGCTCATGGCTCCCTTTTGTGTGTGTGTGATTCCCCAATTGGCTTAAGCTGCAGTTAGCTTCTTCCATAGCTGGGTCTTGGGAGGCAGAGGACTTGTGTTGCTGGGGTTGCCTTGTGAGTATCACCTCAGTATAGCCCTGGCTTCTTGGCCTCCTTTTCCCAGGTTGAGAGTTGGACCAAGTGGCCCCCAAGGCCCGTGTTGTGGGCATGTCCTCCTTATGTGGCCTGCCCCCTGCCTAGCACCTCATGGGACCTGAGCCCAGCTCTTCGTCCATCTGAACCCTCTCGAATTCCAGCAAGAAGGCAGTCCAACTCTTCTTCCCTGAGTACCAGCAGGGAAGGGGTGAGGGTACCCACGGAACAGTTAACAGCACCAAGAACAGGGACTCCCTGTCTTCATGAAGCTGTAATGCTCACCATGTAACCTGAACACCCACCTCTCCTTGAGTCCATCACTCCACACTGTTAGCCCATTTTATAAGCAAGGAGACTGAGGCTCTGAGAAGTTAACCCAGCACTGTACCGCTTACTCCCAGAGCCAGATGATGCAGTGAGAAGCCTCCCTCCAGGGACATACTGGGGAGCTGAGGGTGAGGGGTGCAGCTCACGATCCCACTTCCCTGATGAAAGCAGTTTTTTGAGGAGGTTCAGGAACTTTGAACTGGGTTAAACCCCCCCCCCCCACACACACACATACACACTTTCTTCCAGTCACACCAAGCAGCCGGACACGTTCCCTTGTGGATCCAGCCCCTGTGGCTGCCACCCGAGAGGTTCCACCGAGGGGCTCCTCTCCAGGCAGAGGTCCCTCCACTGTCCCCTCCTCTCCTGCAGCTCACTCCCAGAAGAGGTCTGGAGACCACCAGGTTTAGCATTCCATCCTACAGCTGGGCATCCTACAGAGGAGCAGTGAGTGTCCTTGACCACACAGGGACCTCACCAGCTTTGCTTCTTGGTGACTCCATCAGGGGTCTTCATTTCCTCAGCTTGGTGTAAACTGTACAGGAATTTCTGCCTGCCTCTCGGTGTTTCCCTTGGGCTCAGCTGGGTTTTCCATTTTGTCTCTGTCCCCTGAACTCTTCCATGGTCCCCACCTCTGAGATAGGACTCCTCAGTTGCCCCTGCCTTCAGGGGTCTGGTATTCCCTCCCTTGGGCTCCTGAGCTGTACCAGTCAGCCCTGCCCCTTTACTTTCACCTGAGAAGTGCCTGAGGCAGGCCCTCAAATGTGCCCATGGAAAATCTGCCTTTCCCCGAGGACTAGAGACAGAGACCTGGGAGAGTAAGGTGTTTATCCAAGGTCTCCCCAGCATTCAGAGACAGCCCAAGGTGGACCTTTGTGAAACTCCCCAGACAAGCTCCAGGAAGACCTTAGACCTCATCTCCCAGGTCCCAGCTAAAGGAGGTGTCTGAGCTGTGTGTCACTGGTGTGCTGAGCCTCTGGGATGACATACCCAGCTGGCTCTTGTCTGTAGAGCACCACCACCACACACACCCCTGTCTCCCCATGCTGGCCACAGGGAGCTGAGGGCTGCAGATCTTCCTCCAGTGCTGGCATCAGGGTGGAGCACTGCCACACCATTGCCAGGGGCCGGCCTGCCCAGCAAGCCTTGCCTGAGCTGGCCTTGAGGAAGGGCCTGGTGGGAAGACCCACCATCTTCCATAACCATTGAATGATTATAGGAGGTAGGTGGCCAGGAGTCAGGGCAGTTGAAGACTTCCTGAGTTCCTTCTGTGGTCCCTTAGCCATGTTCTGGGGGAGATAAAAGTCAATAAGTTAAAGAAAAAAAAAGCACGGAGGGGCCTTTGGGAGCATAGTGACTGCTGACTCAGGGTTCTTACCCCGCACCCCCTCCCCCAGTCTGGATGGTGAGGGGCTGGAGACCAAGCCATAGTTCCTTCCTTCTGTCAGCCTTGTCCTGGGCCTGGGGGTGGGTAACACCACACCCAAGAAAGTGGGGGTCTTGGAGTTAATCCTGTCCAATCCATCACCTCAGAGAGGGGGAGAGTAAGGCACAGAGAAGGCAGGGGATTTCTGCAGTCTGCAGAGCACAGCCGGGACCCCACAGGGGTGACAGCACAAGGCTGACCCATCCTCAATGGGATATTCTTAGTCTTCCTCCCATTCGGCCAGCAGCCTGCCTATAACAGGCCTCATCAACTTCACAGAGCCCCCAACCTGCAGACCTCCTGCTGGTCATGGGATGAGCAGAAGTGCCCTGGATGGTGAGGGTGACAGAGCCTGTGCCAGCCTGCCTCCTGGTTCCTGCCTGCCCCTCATTTTTTGGTGAGAAACATGGGCCCAGTGCAGAGGTGTGCCTAGAGGCAGCTGGCCTCGTCCTCCTCAGCATTAGCAGAGTAGGGATGGAAGTGATCTGAAGCCTTCTGAACTGCAGAAAAGTCACCATTCCTTCCATCAGAGGAGGGGTCTGAATATGAGGGGCCTTGGCAGACTCTGAGCCCTGCCAGGAGGAAGCACAGCCACAGACCCCCAGTGCCAGGTGGTTGGCTGGGCTTACACAGGAAGACCCCTTGCTCAGAGGAAGCTGAGCCCCCTCTGTGGAAGATCGGGTGCTCTCTGCCTGACTGGAGGGGGGCTGTGAGGCTAGAACCAAGCAGGACGCTGGGCTGGAGATCCTAAAAGTTTCTCAAACTTGCCTCCTGTCCTCCAGAGACTTCCACTTTGAGGATACCCTGAGGTTTCTTCTAGCTGCTTCTCTGGAATCTATAATCCCAGTGCCAAGTGGGCAGGACGCAGTCCAGGGTGAGGCCAGGGGGATCCTGAGAGACGGCCTCCTGTGTGTCTCCAGGCAGCACATGTGCATGGGTTTTGGGTCCTTGGCAAATGCCAGCCAGGGATCCCTGCTGATGTCCTTCTACCCTTGTCTTCTCTGCTCCCCCCACCCCCCAGCTGTCACTAGCTCAATACTGCCTGCGTCCACAAATCACTGGGACAGGAAGATGCTTTTGTTGTCTGTCTGTCCCTCAGAGACATCTTCCTTGTGGCGACAGGGAGTCCCACATACCCCAGTGAGGGCTTGAGCCTCCCTTGGTGATAGCCAGGCAGGGGTCCTGGAGTGTCCCGGAGCAGCTGGCCTGTGCTGGGAATGGCCGTGGGAAGCCCAGGTGACTCTTGAGGAGGTCTAGGAACGCACCAAGGGTCACAGCCCGTCTGTGTCGGGCTAATCCACAGTGTCAGCTGGTGGAGTCCTTAAAGATCGTGTGAGGCAACAGCCACCCAGAGTGAAAGAGGTCGTGTGGCCTGTTAGCAGTGTGCAGCCCCGGCCTTTTTTTTTTGTTGTTGCATTTGTATGTGTATGTGGTGTGCAGTATACATGTTTAAATGTGTGTACATGTGGAGGCCAGAGGTTTACATGGGGGGGTCTTCCTCAGTTGCTCACTTTAGTTTTTAAAAATGTTTGTTTACTTATTTATTTGAGAGAGGAAGAGAGAGAGCATGAGTGTGCCTCTTGACCCTGGTAACGAGCTCCAGACTCATGTGCCACTTTGTGCATCTGGTTTTACATGGGAGCTGGGGAATCAAACCCCAACTGTCAGGCTTTGCAAGTAAGCACCTTTAACCACTGAGCCATCTCTCCTGCCATTCTTTATTTTTCGAGACAGGGTCTCTTCCTGAACCTGGAGCTCATTAATTCATCTAGACTAGCTAATCACCAAGCTCTAGGGGTTTTCCTGTCTCTGTCTGCCCAATGCTGAGATTACATGTGCTATTGTGTTTATGAGTGCTGGGGACCCAAACTCAAGTCATCTCTCCAGATCCCCAGAGAGTAAAGGGTGCTCCTGTCATTAGTGCCTCAGGACACTGAGGAAAGAACCCTGGACTAGGGCCAAGGACATGGGTTCAAGTCCTGGCTCTGACTCAGCTGGCTGAGAAGTCTTTCTTTCTGGGACTGTCTCCTGTCCTCACCTAGTGATGGCATCTCCTTCTAAGGGCCCAGCGGAAAGTGGCAGGGAGACTTTTTTAAATATTTTATTTATTCATTTTCAAGCAGAGATGTGTGAGAGGGAGAGAGAGGGAGAGGGAGAGAGAGCGCGCACCAGGGCCACCACCTTGTGGGTCTGGCTTATGTGGATACTGGGGACTTGAACCCAGGGCCTTAGGCACTGGAAGCAAGTGCCTTAACTGCTGAGCCATCTCTCCAGCCTGGCATGGAGACTTTAGCCATCATTGTGGGATGGTGGTGCTGGAGCCTGGGGAGAGAGATACCTAGCCATGAGACGGGACCCTAGGTGATCCTAACACTCCAGGCCACCACCAGACCCCCCCACAGAGGAGTCCCTGCAGCTGCCTCCTGGCCCATTCCTACCTCATTCTGATGCCTCAGTGTTTAGGGCATTTTGCTCGTCTCGTGTTGGGACCTGGGTGGCATGGGGAGGGGAACTCCTTAGCAGACTAGGCAAGAGAGGAGACAACCTGGTAAATTGTGAGGGAAATTTTTACCAATTTAAAAGTATGGAAGGCTTTACCCAGAAGCGATGGCCGTCATGAGGAGATCATTACACTGGTGTCCTTCCTCCATCTCCCCAGGTGGGATGGTAGAGTGGGGGGAAGAACTCATGTCATTGGTGATGAATGGTGGTAGCCTGAGCCCCAGAGCCAGCTGGACAGCACAAAGGCAGGAGCTGAGCCGGGTGTCAGGACTGTGGGAACAGCTAACTTCTCAGCACCACCAGGAGCCTGGATTGTAGATTGTCAGCGTGTGGACACTGGGACCCAAGGAAACAGTTCCTGCGGGGATGCAGTCAGCACTATCTACGACTTCCTGACATTTCTGGCAATGGCTGTCACAGAGACTTGTTATAAGAGCATGTAAGTGCTGAGGTCTAAGAACCAGGGATCCTTAGAGTTAGTACCCGAGACACAGGGACGTTGTTTAAAATGCTGGACTAGATACACAAGATATTTAAACTGAGCGTCTTTAGGGACATCGTATGTTTGGGGAGAGGGGGAAGGATTTGAACCCAGCGCTGCTGGACCACAAAGCAGGTGGCAGTGGGTTCTGAGCCCCAAAGTTTCATGGAAGCTCCTGCAGGGCTGTTGAGGGGTGCTGGGGAAACACCATGATGGGCTTCTGCACCCCCACCTTTCTTCCATAGTTACCTGCTTTCTGTTGGAGCTTCATGTGGGAAGAGTGTCCCTGTGCTTGAGAGGGGAGAGTAATGCTTGCTAGGCCTTGCACTTGGCTGCAGCTACGTGCCAGGCTCTGCCACAGCCCGAGGGGGTGGCTCTGGCAGGGGGCCTCCTGCCAAGGAAGGGGGTGCAGGTTGCTCTGGGCCACCGTCTCCTCCCCCTCTCACTCCTGCTGCTGTTGCTGCAGCCAGAGAACACTTCGGGTCTGCCGTCCTGTTGACTGGGGTGACAGTTTTAATAGTAGCTTCCTGGGCTGTCATTGAAATCTGCCTGCCAGGTTAGTAGGCCAGGGGCGGGCTGGCACGCCCCTTGCCCCCACCCCGGATGGTTGTCTTGGAAACGCCAGGGCCTGGCGAGCTCTGCAGAAGGCTAACTGTGTGGGGAGCAGTGCTTTCATCTCTCCGCCCAGGGTACAAGTGGCCCAGCTGCCTAGGGCTGGCTGCAGGCAGAGCCTAGGCCTGGGACAGGAAGTGGAAGTGGCCCAGTGAGCCCCTCTGTGCATGATGGGAGGCTGCCCCCCACTCCCAAACCCCAGGATGGCCAGGGCGGCCCTGGGTTGCTCTGTAGCACTGTGGGTGGGAATTCACCTTTCTCACAGGGTAGAACAGAGGTTCTACCTCTCTGGGGCTCAGGAAGCCAGAGGACAGACAGATCCACATTTCTGACGTCTACCTCCCCTCCTTGACCCGGGTGGCCTATGCCAGTCCCCTCTCTTACTTGAGCCTCTGCTCTGAGGGCCTGGGCTCTCCCCAGTGGGGTCCCCCAGAGTTTATCTGGGCTGAGTAGTCTGTGAACTTCCTGCTGTTTGCTGCCTGGTGAAGCAGGTCCACAGTGAGAGGCTGGTGCCTGTAGCCAGGCCTTCCTTCTGTGGGCTCACCCTCTCGTGGTAGGATTGGGAGCTGGGTCACATAGTGTCCCCTGGGTATGGCTCACTGAGCCTCCTTGTCTGGGGACATTAAACATGGCATCTAGAGAGGAGTCTCCTGGTAAATAAAGTCTGGATGTGCCCGAGGAAACAAATCAGATATCTACTGCAGGCTTTCCCAGGGCCTTTGGCATCGTGAATCTCCAAGTTAGAAAAGTGTTGATCTCAAAGGTCTAAGTGGATGGCCACCCCTTCTGTCTGTCTGTCTGTCTGTCTGTCTGTCTGTGCTCTACCCTTAGTCCTCTGTGAGGGACCGTTCGTTCATGTTGCACAGCCTGACCAAACCGAGTCATAGGTTTTGCTCCCTGATGAACAGCAGCCCTGTGCTTATGGAGACACTGAGTAGATCTCTGGGTGATTTCAGGGAAAGCCAGGCCAATTTGCATCTCTGAGGGGCAGTGTGGTAGTTTTTGGTAAATGTCCCCCAATAGAATTTATTATAATTGTAAATTGTCTCTAGCCTTCTGGCTGGAGGGGGTGTCACTTTGGCCTGGCCTCCTGAGGTCTAGCCCTGAGGTATTTCAAATTGAATGCAAAATACTAGGGATACATATGCAAAACAGCAGCTGGAACCCCAAGTCTGGCAGTTCTGCATTTTGTGAGTTACAGTTACAGTGTGCTTGCTTGAGGTGCTGGTGGTGGGTTTCTCTCTCTGCTTGTGTCTGTGAAAGGGAGCCAGCCTTTTTCCTTAACTTCCCCTGGATTTATTAGTTCAATAAATACTTTCCTCCCCAAATTCGTGCCTGGTTTGGAGATTCATCCCAGCGGCGTGTGCTTGACAGGCAGCTCGATGCCAGGCAGGGCAGGTTGATTGCTAGCCCGGTGGAGCTCCCAGGCCCCATGCCATCTGCCGCCTCTCTAGCCCCTGTGGCCACTGCTGGTACCTTTCCCAGTGACTGTCCCTCTGGCTTCCTGACCACAGTGGGCTTGGACATCAATACCTGGGCTCCCCAGGCCCATGGCCGTGACCTTGAGCTGTTGCTTATATGGGCTGTAGAACAGGCAGGGCTCTGGCACAGTGAGACACTGTGTGGCCACAAGAAAAGCACCAAGACAGTGAGGACCCATCTCTGTTTTAAGCCCCATGGCTGCACCAGGCTGCAGGGAGTTGTGTGGGTGGGATCTGCAGCCTGAGGATGTGTCTTGTGTGGAGAAGGATGCCTCTGGGTGGTGGGTGGGGGCAGAAAGTAGGTGCTGAGTGGTCATAATAATGTTGCAAGATCACACTGGGCGCTGAGGGCGGCTTAAGGATCAGTCAACAGGACACCTCTGTCTCAGGATGAGGAGTCCCACCCAGATGGGCTGACTGACAGCCTGGTGTCAGAGCTACAATTTCATAAACATGCCCCTTTCTGCATCTTGGGTCACAGAGTCCTGGCACTGTCTTTAGCCCAAGTGCTACTTGTAATGGCCCTGTGCGTTTTGTGAGGCTACGATAGTATCATTGAGTGCAAATGAAGAAAGTGGCTCAGAGAAGTTGTGCATCTTGACTAAGGACACACAGCTCACAGGTAGCAGAGTGGACTCTATTTGACTGTGGGTTGTCTGGTACTTTCCTTGGCTTTGATCTTGTGATAGATAAATAGCAGCTCCCACTTCCTTTGTACTGGATTACCCACTGTCCCCTGCTCTGCCCTGAGGTCGCCCCCTCCTCACTACCCTCTGGGATCCTGAGTCCTTTGTGGCAGTCCATCTGTTGCCATGGTACCAGATTATGATGTTGCAGACCCTGGATGACTATGTTTAACCCGTGTACTGTGGAGTACAGGGACTCACAGAGGTGGGCATTGTCCAAGGGGCACACTGGCATGAAGGGACATAAATCCCTGGAAACAGGGAGCCACAGCCTGGAGCCCAGCTGGGGAATCTCCCTGGGGACTGAGCCAAGGCCAGGACAGTGGCGTCTGGCATGGCCTGCTCTGGAAGCCTTAAACCTCTGCTTGTCTTTCCCGTGGCAGGGCTGAGCTGGCCTCGGTACTGGAGGACTTGTCGCCTCGGGGGCCTCTTTGCCTTGTGCCCCGTTTCAGTGTTGCATGGGAAAGCCACATCCTCACAGCTCACAGGGGGAAGGTACTTCCCTCGGTCACCTAGTGAGGCTGTGCAGGCATTCAGTTTAGGTTCGGGTGTCAGATCCTCCATGTGGTCATAGAGACCTGACAGGGTTTTTCGTGGTGCTTAGCCTAGTCCCAGACCTGAAAGTGACCAGGCTGCCTCAGTTTTCCAGGCAGTGTAGGAACAAGGCACAGGTCATCCGAGGCCAGGTTATTCTGCTGCATGCTGGGTGCATGGCCACGGCGAGGAACCACCAGGTCCTTCTGCTCAGTGGCTAGGATCCCTGGACCTGAGGTATCTGGCTCTGGGTCTTCCTTCTTAGCCCGCCAGTACCTGGGTGGTTCAGAACCTGCTGGAAAGAGCTCTAGTTTTGGCACACAGATCTGAAGTCCTACTTATGCCTCACTTTCCTCTTCTGTAAAATGGGTTCACAACAGCTAGCAGAAGAGCTGTGCGAGGTCCTTGGATTTAGGTGTGAGGCCAGAGCCAAGGTGGGAAACGTCCACGCTGACCCAGATAATGAACCAGTCTGTTCTGCAGAAGGCCGCCAGGGGACTGAGATCCATGCAGCTGTCACTTTGCATCTGGCTGACCTCAAAGCTGCCCTGCAGGCCTGTGGTGGGGCTTTCGGCTGCTCCAGCCTCCTTGCATGGAACCTGCCAGGGATGGCACACAGAGGAGCTCCCAGAGGAAAGGGTCCTGGAAGCCCTCCTGTCTGCTGTCCTGTGCCCGTGACAGAGCCCCTTGCATTACCTACTGCAAGGGTGCATGGAAGAATGCAAGCATGGAATAGTCAGGGAAGCCAACCCCTCGCCAAAACCCAGGCAGCTGGAGGACCGTGGAAAGAGCTAAATAAACCAGGGCCATGGAAGGAGCTTTTAGGGAGAAGAGGGGCCCAGATGTGCAGGAGCTTAGGCCAGACACTGGGCTACCCTGAGCTGGGTCCATGCAGAATCTGACATGGTCCTCACACTGGAGGGACAGGAGGAAAGCAAGCCAGGCTGGGTTGGGATCAGCAGTGACCTAGAGCAGAAATTACAAGACGTAAGGCCACTGAGCAAACTCGGTGAAAGCAAACTTGTTCTGAAACACAGACATGCGCACTCTTCCCCTGCTTTGTCAAGGCCCTGCTCCACAGTGCAGACGGAGTAAAAGGATAGAGATTATATAGCCTCAAAGCCTCAACTATCAACCATCTGCCTATGCTCCAGAGGACCATTTAGGGGAGCTCAGAGGAGGCCCCAGCAAGAACTGGAGGTGATAGGGCTGGCTTCTTGGAGGTGGTGACATCAAGCATAAGAGTTTGGAGACAGGACTTTTAGAGGGTATCTGAGCAGGACGGGGGAATAGAACTGAGTGTGCAGGGACCCACCAGCAGTCAGGATGGAGCCAGACTGGAAGTGTGGGACAGATAAAAAGGGAGGTGAGGCTGGGCATGGTGGCACATGCCTTTAATCCCAGCACTCGGGAGGCAGAGGTAGGAGGATCACCGTGATTTCGAGGCCACCCTGAGACTACATAGTGAATTCCACGTCAGCCTGGGCTACAGCGAGACCCTACCTTGAAAAACCAAAAAAAAAAAAAAAAAAAAAAAGGAGGTGACCCTGGACTCTCGCAGGCCTTGGGGAGAGGCAATATGCACACTCTGATAACACATCTTGTCCCAAAGTCATTCAAGGAGTGGGGAAACTCCTGGGATCTGAGCCCCTAAAGACCTGGGCTAAGGTCTGTTGTGCTGAGGATGCTCCCTTGGGCTAAAAGGAGGCTACCCCACCAGTTCTGGACCCCCTGACCTGGGACTGCCTACCTACCACATGACTCACCAAATCCCCTTTTCTCTGTGAAGAAACTAAGAACCAGAAAGGGACGGTGGCACGTGGCAAAACAGCACAGACAAAACTCAAATCCATGCCTGCTGGTCTCCTACCCAAAGTGCTTGGTCCTCTCCTGCCACCACTGCTGAACCCTTAGCTCAGGCCTGGGCAGAACTTGTGTAAGCCAAATATAGACTTAATGCTGAGGGTTACCTGGCACTTGCGGTCCCAGGACCACACAGAGGGTACAGGGGTGGCCAAGCAATGCAGCTCGCCTGCAGATGGCCTGTCAGGACTGATGCCCACATCCTGTTCTGGCCTGTAGGTGTGGTCAGTCCTGGGCACCAGGACAGCACAGAGCAGTAAGGATAGTACTTTGGGACATAGCCTTTTACTGTACCTGACCAGAAGCCTCAACTCTAGTGCTTCTCAGAACCTGACAGACAGCACAGCAAAGAGGCATGGTCTGGGGCTGGTACCCAGGTGGATGCCCCAGCTTTGCTTCCCAGCCATGAGCCTGTGTGGGCATGGCACACCCCATTTCTTTCCCTTCTAATTTTTTTTTGGGGGGGGGTTTCAAGGTAGGGTCTTGCTCTAGTCCAGGCTGACCTGGAATTCACTATGTAGTCTCAGAGTGGCCTCGAACTCACGGCGATCCTCCTACCTCTGCCTCCCGAGTGCTGGGATGAAAGGCGTGCGCCACCACGCCCGGCTCCCTTCTAATTTATGTCCATGAAAATAGCAGTAGCTGCCTCTGACAGCGGGCACTTGATGTGTGCCAGGCCCTCTCCGCATGTTCTCATACTCCAACTTCTCACCTCTCCTCTGCCTTCTTTGTCCTCCTATTTTATAGTCAAGAAAAGGGATGCCCGTAGGTTATAGTACCATTTCAAAGGTCACACAAATGGAAGGCCCATCTGATACAGGGACACAATTCTCTCCAACAGGGACCTCTATAAAAGCCCTGTAGTGGCAACCTATGTGGGTATCTTACCCAGTGTGTCAGTCACCTTCTCGTTGCTGGGACAAAATACCTGACCAGAGACAGCTTATGAAAGGAAAGGATTTGTTTTGGCTTGCAGTTTCAAGGGGAAGTCTTTCAGGGTGAGTGAGGAAAGCATGGCAGGAGCAGACAGCCAGCATCACACCTTCACATCAGCAGGCAGGAACTAGAAAGCAGAGAGCACCAAGCAGGGCTGGACCATCACATCCCAAGCCCCCCCCCCTGACACTCTTCCTCCCGCAGGGCTCCACCTCCTAAAGGTTCCATAGACTTCCCAAACAGCACCATCAACTGGAGTTCAAGCATGCAAACACATGTGCCTGTGGTGGGCATTCTACATCCAGACCACCACATTCTGCCCCAGGTCCCCCTAGATTCCTGGCTAGCACATGATGAAAAATGCATTCAGTCCAACGCTAAAAGTCTCCATAGTCTAGTCTTTAGATGACCCAGCATTGTCCAGGAATGC
This sequence comes from Zapus hudsonius, assembly GCA_004024765.1. Classification (NCBI taxonomy): domain Eukaryota; kingdom Metazoa; phylum Chordata; class Mammalia; order Rodentia; family Dipodidae; genus Zapus; species Zapus hudsonius. Next base: position 28,885 of record PVHP010003818.1, read on the forward strand.
ATGCCAAAGTCTCTTCTGAGACCCAAGACAATATCTTAACTGTGAGCTCTGTAAAATCACAAGTTACATGCTTCCAACATGTAATGTCACATAGCAAACATTCCACTCCTAAAGGAAGAAATGGGGGCATACATAGCAAGAAAAGACCGGGTCAACAGAAGACCAAGATCCAGCAGGACATCCAATCCCCTAGCTCCATGTCCCCTACGTGGGTCTCATGATGAAATCATCATGGCTCCAGAAGACTTGGGTAGCTCCACTCCTCCAGCTATGCTGCCTGGAGCTTCTCCCCTGACCAAGATCTGCCCGAGCCTGCAACTCTTCCCAGCTTCCAAGTCCCAGGGGCTCCACTGCAACCTGCGGTTCATCTTCACAGGGGCTCCCTGCAGTAACTTCAACCCTGCCTCACATTGCTCAGCCTCAGCAACTCTCTGGAGCCATGTTGCATTCCATCCCCCTCTGCTTCCTGCTTGTTCCTTGCTTCCAAAGCCAGTACCATGTAAGCAACATGGCCTTTCTACCCTTTCCTCTCTTCTTTCCGATCTCCCTTCTCCTTTCCTTCCCCTTCCCCTTCCTGGCAGGGATGAAGCCTGACCCCTGAGGAGGAGGAAACTCCTTTAGCATTCTTCCTTCAGACCACTTCCCATTAGCTGGAGTCTTTGATTTGTTGGGTCTTGCCCTGCAGGCATCTTTCCCAACGCACAGGAAGTGCCCCGTCCTTAATGGTGGTAATCTCCTTGACAATGGCAGCAGAAGTGACTGCAGTCTCTAAACTTGGGGCTTGAATCTTGTTTACGTTTCTTTTCTGGGCCAAACTTTATATTTTTCCTATATTTCTGTTATGTGTTTGCTGTTGTTCATTGTAGATCTTAACAAGATCAGCAAAGAGAAACCAAATAACACACTGGTTTTCTGCTTTGAAATTTCCTCTGCCAAGCACATTTATTTTACTTTTAAATTCAACTTTGGGGACTGAGGAGATGGCTCGGTGGTTAAAGGTGCTATTCCCTACTCCCATGTAAAGCCAGATGCCCAAAGGGGCGCATGTGTCTAGAGCTCGGTTGCAGTGACAAGAGGCCCTGATCTACCCTTTCCCTTTCTTTTTCTTTCTTTTTTGGTTTTTCGAGGTAGGGTCTCACTCTAGCCCAGGCTGACCTGGAATTTACTATGTAGTCTCAGGCTGATCCTGATCCTCCTACCTCTGCCTCCTCAGTGCTGGGATTAAAGGCGTGCGCCACCACGACCAGCTCATACCCCTCCCTTTCTCTCTCCCTCCTCTCACAAATAAGTACATAAAAATATTGAAATTCAACTTTGCTCAGGTTCTCAGAACAAGGGAAGCTTGCCACCATTTTGTCAGAGTATCACACGAACTGTCTCTAGTCCAGTTCCTAATAACATCCTTTCCCCCTCTGAAACCACATAAGCCAAGCTTTATTGTCCACACCTCTCTCTCTAAAACCACCCTGGTTTTCTAAACCCTCGCCAGAATGGCCCTTTAAATTCTGCTCACAGCACTGTAAGGCTTCTCTAATCCAAAATTACAAATCCTTCCATATTTCTCCCACAAATCAGTTTCAAATTACTGAGAAGCACATGGTCAGGGTTATCACAGCTGCGACCCCACTCCTGGCAATAATTGTCTGTATGTTACCAGAAGCAGCTTATGACAGGAAAGGGTTTATTTCAGCTCACGGTTTTGAGGGGAAATTTATCATAGTGGGGAAAGGATATCAGGAGCAGATAGCCAGCATCTCGTGAGCAGGAAGGAAGTAGAAAGCACAACGGGCACCAAGCAATGGTGCTGGACTGTAACTCCTTAAGGCCCGCCCCCAGCAAGGCTCTACCTCCTAAAGATTCCACAAACTTCCCCAATAGCCCCACCAACAGAGAATCAAGCATTCAAGTACATGAGTCTATGGGGGAAGTTCCATTTCCAAATGACCACACCCGGGAGGTGCTCCATCTTGGTCACTATTATGTGTACAAAAATCCCTCCCTCTCTCATCCCATCATAAAGTAATTGTCTACTTTTAGGGATCATGTTCACGAGTTCCTTTTGGAAAGGGCCTTGACTTCCACGGTGGCTGGGTGAAGGGATGAGCAGGTTAAAGGACTGGGAACTGGTTGAAGGGGATCCTGTCAGCTTCTCCGAGGTGGTGACAGAACCAGATTTTGAGGGAAGAGATGACGTGATGGCGTACGACGGTGTCACCCTTGCTGGACTTGGGCTCCTGACCTGTTGCTGGGGTCCAGCTCTGAAGCCAGGCACATTTCAGCTATGCTTTTGCTTGACTCTGCTTTAGAAAAGCGTCCTGTGCTCCCAGACTTCTCATGTTCTTCTCTTTGCTCTGCAGCCAAGAAGACCTGTGCGGACACTGACTTCACCTGTGACAACGGCCACTGCATCCCAGAGAGGTGGAAGTGTGATGGCGATGATGAGTGTCCCGATGGCTCTGATGAGTCCAAGGCTACTTGTAGTGAGTCCCGCCCCTTGGGCTCGGGGAATGTGGGCCATTCCCTGGGCCTCCGTTTTCCTCAGAGCTCTTTAGTATTGGCAGCTTGTGAGGTTCATATGAGATGTCAGCGGACATTGTGCTGGCCCTCAGGGACAGGGGAGGCTCTGGGTAAACAGACAAGTTTCTGGGTTTTGTTCTCAGCCTTCTTGCACGTTTGGACCCTGTTCTTTACATCAGAAACTAGAAACAGCCCCTCACATCCTTCTGCCTAGAAGTAACCATGGTGCATCTTCCAGGCCCCTCCGCTCCCGCTCTTCAGTACTGATGGTGTGGTCCTTGTCAAGCATTTACCTGGTGTTCAGCTCTTTGTATGCATTCATCCCTTTTATCCATGTAACAACCTCTGGAGGCGGGTACTACCACTTCCTGGATTTTCATAGGGGGACACGAGCTCAGAGAAGTGGAGCGATTTGCCCATGGCCAGTCAGCCAGGACTTTGGGGGCCCAGCCCTTTCCTCTGCCTTGGGTGAGCTGAGTGCCTGCAGGAGCCTCATTCTGGGATCAGCATCCTTCACCAGCTGGGTGGTGACAGAGGCAGCTAGGGGTGAGGTGGCCACCTGCCTCTCCTCCCACACTCAGGGCTTTGTTTCTCCATGATTTTTTTTCTAGGCCTTAATCCTCAAAGCAAACTTAGACCCAGCAGGTCATTCCTTGACATTTGTTAAATTAAAAAGGAGATGAGAAGGGAGCGGGCAAGGACCCAGTGGTCCAGAGACAGAACTTCAGTGCGGAGCCAAGACAAAAGGCTGGGGTGGGGAGGGAGCTTGTGGAGTGTGGTGGGACTGAGGGGGGTGCCCAGTAGCTTCTCTTCAGAGCTAACGGTTGCCCCAGAGGTAGAGGCAGGGACAATGGAGGCCAGAGTCCCATCTAAGGCTGTGGCTGGTGATAACTGGGTTTCCTCGTCTCCTAGCAACAGAGCCACCAGTCTCTGGGAGAGCAAGAGAAAGGGAGAGCATCAGCGACCCTCGCCCAGACAAAAGACCCTTCGTTTCCTTGCACAGTGCCCTCCCTAGTCATGCCACGGGAATCTCTCGGCACCAAACTCCATGCTGTCCTGGAGGCTCAGGCAGAGGGAAAGCCAGTGCTCTGTCCAGTCCTTCGAAAGAACAAAGCCCTGCCATGCCCACTTGTGACTGGCAGCCTCCAAAGGGAGGTGGATCACCCTAGAGAAGGAAACTGAGGCTGAAATGGGTTTGGCACTTGGCCAAGGCTGCCCAGCTGAGAAAGGATGACATCACATGCCATCCAGAGAACTTCTTAGGGAAGGGGGAGGTGACCACAGGGGGCTTCCTACCTTCACAGCCAGCCAGCTCTACCTCTGGGTGCTGGGGCAGAACACATGGGGGGCCATGTGGGGTGGGTAGTAGGGGGCTGTCTTGCTGCCTGGGGGCTGTGTTAGTGTTCATGATGCTTCTCATCTTCCTTCTTGCTCCCTTGGGCCCTGCCCACCCCACTCTCCTGAGCTGCCTCCCTTCCTGCTTCTTCCTTCCCTGGCCTCCCTCTCGGCTACTTCTCACCTCCCATTCTGCCTGGGATTCCCGGCATCCCTCACAAGCACCAGTGCTTGCTGACTTCCCACCCTCTGGGCTGTGCAGGGCCCACCTGCCTCCCAGGTCCCCTTTTATCTGACAGTTGAGCAGCTGGATAGACTGGACTCACAGACACACAGCCTGCTCATAGCACTTCTACCCCCTGTGATAAAATTCCAGAATTCCAAAGCCTCCCCCATTCCAAGATTCCCAGACTCTTAGAATTCTGATATCCTCTCTTTCTCTCTCACCAGTGGGGGGCAAGGGCCAGGATGCCCACTTCCTGTGCCATTGCATCGATCCAGAGGCAGGCAGGGCCTGTGGCTGAGGAGGGCTGCCTGGAGGAATAGGCCCTAGTGACACCTTGAGAAAAAGGCAGAATTTGGGGCAGCAGGACTTGGTAGCAGGCTTGTTCACAGCTTCCCAACTGAATGAATACTCAGCAGCCAACCTGCTGTCCATTTAATTGGTGTTGCCATAGCAACCTCCATAGCCTACCAGGTTTCTGGGACTGTGCCAGCTCCCGGATAGAGCCTCACTCCTCACCTCTGATGGAACGATTATAGATAGAAAAGTATAATGGGTTTGGAATATGATATAGTTGTATCAGGTTTGTTAGCCTGTGAGACCTCATACAAATTGCTCAGTCTTCCTGAGCTTTGGTTTCTTCATCTGTAAAATGGTACAATGGCACCTGCCTTCCGGGGATGTAAAGACCTCCTGAGAAATGCAAGTGCTAATGCTGGAGTGAATGACAATATGGGGTGCCTATTCCCCACATAGCATCTGACTAGACCATCAAGACACTCGATTACAGTATTAGTTTTTGTTACTGGAGCGGGTCGTGTTGAGAGGTGGAGGGGTCCGGGAGCCGGTCACCTGCTAGGCTGTCGTTCTAGCTGGTCGGGCTTTCTCCGAGATCTAATTCTCTTTGGCTGTGGGTTCTGCACTTAGCAAGTACTCCACAGTCACAGTGGGAAAGCCCAGAGCATTTGCCTAATGAAAGTAGCGTATCCACTCTAATTAGAGCTCACTTGATTGGGGATGTCTCCGACCCACCTTCAAACATCTGCTGGGAGGAGTGCAGGCAGAGCGAGGGGGTGGGTCAAGGAGATGAGTTATACTTCTGGTGCTCACTAAACCCACTCACTGACTGTGGATTGTTTTTCCCCTCACTTCTTTTTTCTTAAAAGAATATCCAGCAAGGTGTTAATAATTATTTCCAGTGATTATCATCATTATTATTATTTGGTTTTTCGAGGTAGGGTCTCACTCTAGTCCAGGCTGACCTGGAATTCACTATGTAGTCTCAGGGTGGCCTTGAACTCACGGTGATCCTCCTACCTCTGCCTTTTGAATGCTGGGATCAAAGGCGTGTGCCACCACACCTGGCTTTTGCTTCTTAATCGTGTTGACTTTAATCGTGTTGGCTGGCCATCAGGAAGTGTAGGCGTGGAGATCTCTGAGCTCACCCAGCAAGTTAGGGACTGATCTAGCTGGAACCATTTTACCTGATGTCGTGTGAAGGAGCCTGGTGCATGGTTCCATTCCTGCATGATGGTGTGGTCTCGTGATGTGGTTCCCAGGACAAAGGCCCAGCTGAGTGACACTAGGGCTTCCCACAGCCCCTTGGGGTAGGGAGTCCCCATTTGGAACTTGTCTGCTCCTACAATTCATGTGAGTTGATAGAATAGAGCTGATCAATGAGCAGTTACCAAGAATGACAGCATTCTTCCACTCAGCTGACTTTCTTTTTTGTGATTTTGTGAACTGATGAATTAGAGGAAGTTCCCACGGGTTTGGATTTCTGGGGCAAGATTCTTAGGAAATTAATAAATGTCTTCCAGAGGTTAGGGAGATGCTTTGGTTGTTAAAGGAGCTTGCTTGCAAAGCTTGCTAGCCTGGGTTCAATTCCCCAGTACCCAAAGAAAGCCAGACATAAAAAGTGACACTTGGTGTTTGCAGTGACAAGAGACCCTGACGCACACACGCACACACGAATAAATAAATAAATAAATAAACAGCATTTAAGATTAAAATAAATGCCTTCATTTACTCCAGGGTGGTATTTTTTTTTACTTTTTATTGACAACATCCATAAGTATAGATAATATACCATGATCATAATCCCCTCCCACCACCCCAGATGCTCCCTCCCAAATCCACTCTCTGTTGAATCCCTTCTTTTTTCTAGTTAGTCTCTCTTCTATTTTGATATCAGCATCTTTTCCTCCTATCATGAAGGTCTTGTGTAGGAAGTGCCAGCCATCTTGAGGTCATGAATACCATTGCTACTTAGTATATGGAAGATAGTATTGGAAGCACCCCTCCCCTTCCTTTGGCTCTTACGTTCTTTCCCCCACCTCTTTCCCCAATGGACCCTGAGCCTTGGAGGTGTAATAGAAACGTCTTACTTAGTGCTTAACACTCCACTGTCACTGCTTCTCAGCACAATGGTGAGTTTTGAGTCACCCCATCTGAAAAGAGAAGTTTCTCCAACCAAAAGTGAGAGTAGCATTAATATATGGGCAGAAACATAAGTGTTTGCCCAGTAGTTTGGGGGCCGGGATAGAATTTTAAGACCCCCTCCTGCCCCGTCAACATTGGAGGGTCCTTGCTGTTTGGCAGTGGGGTCTTCACTCCTGCCACTTAGAAGCTGGGGTACTTGAACAACAGGCCAAAGCTGTCCCTTGAGGGCATCTACCCCAGAGGGAAAGGCTGTTGTGGGAGAGAAGCCGCATGGATGGTGTGTGTTCACTAGCCTCTCTACCAGCCATTTGTGTTTTCTTTTTATTATTAATATTATTATTTAAATATTTATTTATTTGTGAGACTTTGGGCAGATGAAGGCCTCTTGCCACCATGAATGAACTCCAATACACTGAGCCATGTACTGTGCCTGGCTTTTTGTGGGTACTGGGGAGCTAAATCTGAGCCTCAGGCTTTGCAAGTAAGCAACTTTAACTACTGAGCCATCTCCCCAGCCTCATTTCATGAGATAAGACAAAAGCCACCATTTTCTGAGTTCCAGGTATGTTCTGGGCTTTTGAGTGGAGGGAGATTCTGTGTTGCCTGGCTCACACCACTCATCAACCCTAGATTACTTAACCCTGTTTTCAGAGGAGGGGAGCCAGGGAGCACCGAGGGTAAACGTCTGGCCTACAGATCTTGGTGTTGCTAAGTGGGTTTTGGATCCAGGTCTGTCTTGATTCTAAAACCCATGTTCTTTTCTCCTGCATCAAGTTGTTTGTGGGCCTTGGCTTGAAGGATCCTCAGCCTTGCAGTCTGCCTCTTTCAGTGACCTGTCAGGACATGCTGAGGACAGTGGAGGGGTCCCCAGTGGCTAAGCAGTATAGACCTAGACTAGAGCTCCAACTCTGCTTCCCTTCCCCCAGGCAGAGAGCTTTGCTGTTCAGGCTTCACTCTCGGTCTCAGCATCTGTAAAATGGGGGAAGGACCCACCTGCTGAGGAGATACTGTTCCCAGTGCTGGGCAGTGAGGAGACATGGAGCCTGCAGGAGCTGTAGCCCAGGAGAGACCACCCAGCACCCTGCTTCCCTCCAGACCCTGGACTACTGCTGCTCTGAGAGATGCTCATCAGTGTGACCTCCGACTCTCATGGGGTGTTCCAGGGGCCTTGGCTCTTTAGGGGAGAGGGCCTGCTAACAGGCGCTGCTGAGTCCTTGAGAACCTGTAATTAGAGCTGTCTATTTAGGGACACAGCAAATGTCTTATTAATTATAAAGAAAGGAAGCAGACGGATTGTTTAATCATTGTCCTTGTTGAAAGGTTACGCTATTAACTGTATAAATATTCATTAAAAGTTCAGTCAGCTGCCTGCTGTCCTGGGGGCTACAGAGCCAGGCCTCTGGAGGTGGTGCATATGGCCAAGGGTTGTTTCAGTCATCCAGGCTTTAGGGAGGAGACTTTGGGGCTGGATGTCCAGTACACAAGGACTGATGGGAAGGACAGAGCTCCCATCAGCAGAACCCGGACTCTCTCTCACCTACTGTTCACATTTGGGCCAGTTCCTTGGTCTCCTCATTGTACAATGTCATGCCTACGAGGTCCTGGAATCTGGGCTCACAGCCTGCTCACCCTCAGGATGAGGGTGGTGATGAGGGATCTGACTCAGTGATGGCCGCTCAAACAAAATACCTTAGAAAGCTACTGCTTGTCATTCCTGGGACTGAGAAGTCCAAGATCAGGACTCGTGGGACTCATCGTCAGTTGAAGTCCCATCCCTCATGGATGACGCCTTCTTACTGAGTTCTGGTGGCAGAGGGGCTTGGAGTCTTAAGCCTCTTTCTTTAAATTCAATATCCATTAATTTGTATATAACTTCTAGATATTAATTTTTGGATTGTGTGTGACTGTGCATGGTACATTTTCATACAAGCATATATTACATCGAGAGCTTACTCCCCAGCGTGACCCCTCCCTCCTCGTCCACCTTCCTGGTTGTCCCACGTGTTCTCCTGGACAGTTCCACTTCCGCTTTCATGTTACTCACACACACACACACACACACACACACAAACACACATATACACACATATACACACATACATATATGCACACACATACACACATACACATACATACACACATACATACACATGCACACACACATACATACACATGCACACACACACATACACACACACATATGATTTTATGTATCTATAAAATCTAAGAATCACAAATGAGAGAAAGTATACAATATTGGTCTTTCTGAGATTGCCCTAATTTTGTTTAAAATGATGATCTCTGGTCACATCCATTTTCCTGCAAATGACTCAACTTTATTCTTTATTTATAGCTGAAAATTTTCCCTTGTGTATATGTACCACATTTTGTTTGTTTGTTTGTTTTTCGAGGTAGGGTCTCTCTGTAGACAGGATGACTTGCAATTCATTGTGTGATCTCAGGGTGGCCTCAAATTCACAGCGATCCTCCTACCTCTGCTTCCCAAGTGCTGGGTTTAAAGGTGTGCACCACCATGCCCAGCTGTACCTCATTTTCTTAATCTGCTCCTCAGTTCTTTCATAAGACGGCATTAACCCTATCTTGGCACTTTCTCACGGGGAGTAAGGTCCAGTATGAATTTGGGAGCACACCAGCACTTAGCGTGGAAAGGTAGAATGAGAAACTATAAATATTCAGCATGGTGCAGCCAAGCTTGCCCCAGGGACTTGGTAAATGTGGCCCTCCGAGCCCCCTGGGGGCTCACTTTCTTGAGGTGTGGCCTAGTGCCCAGTGGCTGCCTTGCCCTTCTGTCCCATTGTTTTCCAGGGGCTCGTGAAGGCGTGTCACTTGTATCTGGAAGAGGTGCAGTGTGTCCTCTCTGTTAGCCGTGCAGAATGCTGACCTGGGTGGTGGCCGGGAACCACCTAGGCTGGTTCCTGGGCTCTGCCTTCAGTGCCTAGACCCAGCTGGTTGGGCTGCAGCTCTGGAATCTTCACTTCTAGTAGCTCCCTGACCCCTGACTCCCTGTTGAGAGGACCCTCTTGGAGGTCATATGTCCGGCTTCAGTTACTTCATATCCTGGAGGGGCCAGAAATGCTGAATCGAGGTTCTCCAGTGTTGATAGAAGTGCCTGGAAAGGCCCCCGTCTCCAAACTTGCAGCTCCCCTTCACCACTCCACGTGATAGCCTTGAAGAAGCTCGTTGACTGTCCCGGCTTTCTAGAGCTCTGCCTGGCAGTCATCGTAAAATGAATGCTCTATCCTTAGCACACTGCCATATTTTTCATAAGGGATTCTCCTCCCAGCCCATCATCTGCCCTTGGGACTCTGACCCCAGCCATAGAAGAGGAGAGGAATCCGAGCAGAGTGAGACACGAGTGACCACGGCCCCTGGGGACACAGCCGACTGTCCCTGCTCAAATGTCCTCAGGCCTTCCTCCAGCGTGACTGAAACCAGAACTCATTCCTGGTACCGAGCATTGCTCAGGACGCAACTACTGAACGAACAGACAAGACACAGAGACTGCAACTACTATGTGGACAGCAATAATGGGAGACTGCTCTTCTAAATGTTTGACAGACATTAATCCGGTCATTACAACAATCCTTTGCGGCAGTTCACAGTGTTATCCCCTCTTTGTTGGCCCAAAGAGAAGTGGTTTTGGCCAAGGTCACATCGCCAGTCAGTGATTGAGCTGTGATTCAAACCCAGGCAGCCGGGCTCCGGAGCCCACGTCCTCACTCTCCACACTGGAGGCGAGACGTAATCCTTACCCTGCTGGGTTATTGTAAACATTAAATGGGAATGTCTAGCACTGTGCCTAGCACATCCTAGAGACCACAGAGACGGGCAGGCCTCCTGCACACGGCGGAAGGCAGGAGGGAACCTCATGGAGGTCTCGGCTGCATCTGCCTCCGCTGTCACGTGGCCAGGGAGAGGCTCAGGATGAGAGCTTCCCCCAGCCCTGAAGAGGGTTCTCATTCTTTCTTTCAAATTGAGAATCAACCCTGGGGCTTTGGGCCCATCCAGTCAGCCGCTGATGCTGATTACGGATGCAGTAATTATAGCTGTTCAGTCCCGCTGGGCCCTGCCGCATGGTGGCTGCTCTCAGCGGTGGGCTCAGCACCAGTTTTGCTGGAGGGTCTTGGAAGGTGGCTGGAGCTCTTGGGGCTTTGGTGAGCCCTCCAAACTCACAGGTTCTTATCACGGAGTCTTGATCTTGGCACAGAGTTGGAATGTGACAAGGAAAAGCATAGGGGACAGTGGCTCCATGTTGCTAGGGGGAGGGGGCGAGAGTGTCTGGGTGAAGCAGGAAGGGGATCCTTGGAACAAATCAGAGACCAGGGGACCACGACAGAGGATTAGGCCAGGTAGTGGTGGGGTCAGATTTTGGACTTGGAAATTCTGTAGAGAGACACAGGACAGGAGGGTCCTGATGGACTTCAGGGCCTTGGGCCAGGTCCCCGTGTGATCCTTGGCTAAGCCATGCATCGCTGTCTGTCTCTACAGCCAAGCAAGTGTGTCCTGCTGAGAAGCTGAGCTGTGGGCCCAGCAGCCACAAGTGTGTGCCTGCGTCATGGCGCTGTGACGGAGAGAAGGACTGTAAAGGTGGAGCGGACGAGGCTGGCTGCGCTACCTGTGAGTCCGGGGTCTGCACCAGGCAGCCTCGGGGATGCGCCTGGCGGGCGGAAAGGGAGGATAACGCGGGCATACTAGAAATGCCAGGCTCTGGGAGACATTTTCTTCTTTCATCCTCACAACCGCCTCACAAGTAGCCATGACCATCCCCATTTTATGGGTGAGGAAACTGAGGCTCAGACAAGGGAGGAAACGTGTCTCAGGCTAGAGGGTGGAACGGAGATTCAAATCCAGGTCCAGCGCAAAGCTTTTTACCATGTGGGACATCTGCTCATCCATTCTCCAAGTAACGGCAGGGGGACTGGCTGTTTGGTGAGGGCACTGTGTTGTATGGGGGAGGGAGGAAGGGAGGGAGGAAGGAGATTCCTGAGGGGTGGAGGACTGTTGCTTAAGTCTCAGTTCAGGCACACACATAGGTGGAGGAGCCATTCCCAGCAGCCTCAGCAGGGACAGATGGAAGTGGTCATTGGGACGTTCCACATGGCTGAGCTTCAAACACAGGATTATCAGTTCCTTCCCAGGGAGCAGGCCAGCAGGGACCATGGCCTGGCCTCATTTCACTTGGATGGGTACCTACTATGTGCTGGGTCTGGAAGTGGATCCTACAGTCCTCCTTCTGGGGACACTAGGGACAGCAGGCTGGCCGTGCTCTTAGCCCATGAGGCTGGACAGATGTGGGCACACTCTCGAGGGCTTTAGCCAGCCACACACTCGTCTACCACCGCCTCTCACCACACTTCTGTGTTGTCTGCCAACTTCTGCTAGCCTCTCTCCTGGACCAGAAGCCTCAGCCTCTTCCTGAGGCCTGAGTCACAGCGTTCAGAAATTCTAAATGAAGCTGACGGCCTGACGCGGGAGCTGGGTGTGGTGGTGGGAGGAATCCTGGCAGGGACTCTGCTTTCAGATGGCCAGTGATGGCACGGGCTCGTTTCTTCAGCGGTGATAGTTCTGTAAGAATTCTCTGCCCCAGGAGGACCCTCCACCCTCCTTCCCCACCTCCTTGGTCAGGCAGTTCCTCTAGTGCAAAAGCCGCTGTTGCAGGAGCAGGACTTTCTCTAGCTAGGACATGTTGGGGCAGGAACATTCCCATGAGGTCTAGAAGCCTGAGCTGTGAGCCTTCTTGTCCTGTCTCTGAGCCTCTTCCATTTTGAATGCAGAGAGCAGGGCCCTGGGCCTGGCAAGTGGAATGTGCTGGTTATATTGTCAGCTTCAAACCTTGATGAGAACTCAGTGTTGCCAGTCATGGTGGTGCACACCTTTAATCGAAGCACTCAAGAGGCAGAGGTGGGAGGATCACTGTGAGTCTGAGGCCAGTCTGGGACACAGAGTGCCAGGTCAGCCTGGACAGGAGTGAGAGCCTCCCTCGAAACAACAAAACCTCAGGACGCATTTCCTGTCAGGATTCTCAGAAGACAATGAGAAGCCTTGTCCACAGGCAGGAGAGGAGCTCAGCTAGGCGTCAGCAGCACCTTGAGGGGCTCAGCCCCAGAGAGCAAGTGCTTTTCCCACCCATGTCCCATCATCCCAAAAGCCCAGAAGGAAAAAAAAAAAAAGAAACTGTCAAAAACTTGGCAGAGCTGTGAGAAAAACGTGACGTGATCTGCTTACATTGTAAAACCGAAGACACCACTCTATATTCAGTTAACAATGAAAATTGACATTTTTTCCTCCATCAGAAAATAGAAATGCAAACTGTGTGCGCCCCCATGTGGAGAAACTTGGTGCTGCTACAATCTGCCCCCCCCCCAAGCGGGTTCTTAGCCAGTGTCCGAGGAACAAAAGAGGGGAGGGAGGAGGCAAGGAAGTCGGCCTTAGAAACAAGCTTACCCACCAAGAAGGGAGAAGAAAGTCCTAAAAGCTGAGAAGAGAGCCAGGCTAGGAAAGAAATGCCCCAAACCTAAGTTCTCATTTTCTAATCACCATGGACTGCCTACCCGTCAGCCTGGGCAAGTGGCTGGTCTCTCTGAGCCTCAGTTTCCCTATCCGTGACTAGCAGCTAGCTGGCTGCTCTCTACATGGCTCTGTGACTGAGTCAGACCAGCCTGCCAGGGAAGAAAGCGCAGAGCTCCAGACAGGACCTCTGATGGCTCCCTCCACTCCACACCCACCCCTGCAGGGACCCTGCTCCAGGCCGGGCCTCCCTGGGGACAATGGGATGGACAGAGGACATGAAACCCAAACATGTGGGCTAGCTGTGAAAGGCGCACAAGAAACAGGCTGGGCAGAGAGGAGAGACAGAGAGGTTTCCCCAGCAAGGGAAAGTGTACTGCGGAGGAGGTGGAGTTTGCACCCTTGAGGGGAAGAGCTCATGACTGAGAGGTCGAGGCAGTGGTGAGTGGACTCCCAGAAAATGGAGAGACTTCAGCAAAGGCTTGGTGAGGGGCCCCTGTGCGCTGGGCCTAGCAAATCACCCAAGGTGGTCAGAGCTGAGGTATTGTTCAAGCGTTTGCTGATGGGGCCCGCGCAAGGGAGACTCGAGGAGGAGACAAGCCTGGCCTTGTCACCCGGTGCCGGCCCTTCAAGAGCGCAGCACGGCCCCACCTTGCTGCCGCAGGCCGGAGGGCAGGGATCCTCACGGGCACTCAGGGAGGGCAAATGACCTGCCCAAGGTCATCCGGCACGCCCGCCGTCTAGGGCCCTGGTGGAGGTTCAAGCCTCCAGCAGCCTGTGTGTGGGTTGAGGGCCGGCTGGAGGGCTGGGGGTCGGCCAACCGGCCGGCCGACGGCTCTCTGTCCCGCGCAGTGTGCGCCCCGCACGAGTTCCAGTGCAGCAACCGCACGTGCCTGGCCTCCGTGTTCGTGTGCGATGGGGACGACGACTGCGGCGATGGCAGCGACGAACGCGGCTGCGCCCACCCGGCCTGCCCGCCCCGGGAGTTCCGCTGCGGGGACGGGGCCGCCTGCATCCCCGAGCGCTGGCTCTGCGACCGCCAGTTCGACTGCGAGGACCGCTCGGACGAGGCCGCCGAGCTGTGCGGGGGCCCGGGCCCACCGGCCGCGTCCACGCGCGCAGCCTGCGCGCCCGCTGCCCAGTTCACCTGCCGCAGCGGCGAGTGCGTGCACCTGGGCTGGCGCTGCGACGGCGACCGCGACTGCAAGGACGAGTCGGACGAGGCCGACTGCCGTAAGCCCCTCCGTCCGTCCGTCCGTCCGTCCGCACGCAGGAGACCTGGGCAGGGAGAGCCGGGGGCCGGGCCTCTCTGCTCCGTGGACTCCGTGGGCAGCGCTCGCTGCGCACTCCCAGCCCCTTCTGAACCCGAACTGCTAGAGCAAGGGGCTCTGGAGTGCCTGGGATCCCTGCCAGCACCCAGCACGGTGCCAGGCGCAGGAAGGGTTGACTGGGTGGAAACGGCATTGTCATGGAAAGCCACGTCTGTTTTTGAGAGGGAGTGGACAGGAAAGCTGGAGACCTGAGTGTTGCGTGACCTTTGGCAAGGTGACCTTTGGCGAGGCCGGCCCCCTCTCTGAGCTTCAGTCTCCCCGGGTTACCCTGGAGGTGCCTTGGCCAGCTGCCCTTCGAGGACCAGGGATCAACTAGTGCTGCCTTTCCAGGGGTGGAAGTAGCCTTCGGTGGTGGGGGAGAGCCGTCCTCTGCCACACTGACCCTGGCCTCTTGCCTCTCTCAACAGCTCAAGGGGCCTGCCGTGGGGATGAGTTCCAGTGTGGGGATGGAACTTGTGTCCTTGAGATCAAACGCTGCAACCAGGAACACGACTGTCCGGATGGGAGTGACGAAGCTGGCTGCCTGCAGGGTGCGTGTGGCCAGGATAAGGGACCCTGAGCCTCACCTCAGGGGTCTGCAGAGGGCAGTTCATCTCCCCGGAGATGAACCCTTCATCGCTGGGCACCCCTCCCACGGGACTCTGGGGACACAAGGACTTTGTGAAAGCTGAAAGAGGGCTAAGGGGGCATGTCCACACCCAAGATTCTGAGTGGTTTCCCTCACTAGTACCCAAACAGCAGAGGTCATGATCCTGTTCCATCTCATGGCTCTGCTGGTCACCTGCCCCACAGGAACTGACGCCCTAACCCACTTGCCATCTGTGGTGGTGGAGTGGGCAGAGTACCCTCCTCACGGCTGTGGTGCCCAGGTCCTTCCTCCAGAGTCAGTCAGTCTCTGCAGTGCTGTGTGCCTGGCCAGATGGGGCTGGGCATCGGAGTTGAACCCGGCTTCCTTTCCTGTGAGCAGAGCTGCCACAGGTCCTAGATTTGCCTCTCTGTCCTGAGGGCCAGCTCTAGAACTCGGCCTGCCCTTCCCTTCTCCTGCCCTCACGGTCTCACAGGCACTGTCCACTCTCTTGTCTGGCCCGACAGAGTCAACTTGTGAGGGTCCCCGCAGATTTCAATGTAAGAGTGGAGAGTGCGTGGACAGCGGGAAAGTGTGTGATGCTCAGAGGGACTGCCGGGACTGGTCGGATGAGCCTCTGAAAGAGTGTGGTACGGTACCTGTCTACACCACTGGACTAACCCTCCTGCCCCTTCTAGCATCCAGCCGGAGGCCCTCACGCCTCTGCTCAGACCTTCTTTCTGGACCACTGGCTCTCCTGTGGCCTCAGATGTGGCTCTTTGCCTGGGGCCTCCTGTTCCATATGTCCACCAGACTTGAAGAGCTTTACCTTTCCAGATGCTCAAACAACTGGGCTGCTTCACACAAAGTTGACCTTTCCTCATTTCTTCCACATTCAGACCTGAGTGTGTGCTCTTTGCAACTGTCTCTTTCCTCCATGTTCCTGTCCTGCTCACCTAGACAGGCCCTGGCCTCTGAGGGAGACCCTTCAGGGGGAGGGGTGGGGCACAGCAGCCAGTTGAAGCACATCTCGGGGCCACTGCTCCTGCCAGGCCTGGGTGGGAGCAGGGAAGCCCCAGGAGCTGGGACTTAGGGAGACAGCGAACTTGCAGGTGGCCTAGGCTGAGAAGCAGAGTAGGAGAGCTGTCCCAACAGCTGGTGAGAGCTCTGTTAAGTGGGGTGGGTGTCCCCTTAAGAGTGCAGGAAGGTTCAGGAGTCGTTCTGTGCCAGTCCCAGGCCAGAGATTCAAAAGACTGGACAGAGTCCCAGGAGAAGAGCTAGGCCAGCCTCTTCCCTGCCCCTCTCCTGGCTAATTCCCCGGGGATCTTCATGCTTTCAACTCACTAGGATCAGGCTCCTTCCTCCTCTTTTGAAGTCTTATAAACAAAGCAAACTGACTGAAGTGGCTGAGTGAAGCTCACTGAGCCTGCAGGAGACAGATACTCTCCACCCCCAGGCCTTGCCAAGAAGAGGCCCAAAGGAGCCCGTGGAAAGGGACAGGGCAGCAGGAGCACCTGAGCCTGGAATCCCTGCACCCCGATTTGCAAATAGCTAGGGACTACTGACCTACTAACCCCTCTTCTCGTCCTTTGCATGAAGCACCAAAGAGAAGTATGCATGCATGTTTCTGTGTCTGTGTGTGTACTTCCTGTGCTGGGTGAGAGGCCAGTGTCTACACCCACATCTCCTGAGTCAGGCGGGGGAATTGCATGTGTTCTCACATATGTGAATGAATGTGTCTGTGGAGCTTGTAGGCCTGCCTGTGCCTTTGCATATAAGGGGTGTGTGTGTGTATATGTGTGTGTGTTGTGTTGTGTGTGTGTAGGTGCATGCTGGTGTGTGCATGCAAACGTGTGCATGTCCTGGGGAAAGTGACATCACAGAAGGAAGCTTTACATGCTCCTCAGGCCTCTGGAACCACTCTACTCCCTCTCCCAACGCCCCAGCAGAATTGCCTCCAGGAGATGTCCAATCAGGGAGGCCTACCAGAGAGGATGAGCTGGGAGAGACAGATGTGGACCTGCTAGCCTTTCTTCCCTCACCCACCCCCAGCCTTGGAGGACTCTGCACCTTCTCTCATTAGAAACCACAGTCATTTTGAACTCTATCTGAGCAAAGCCAGCCTACCCATCATGCCTCGCAAATGCCCAGTAAATAGGCCTGCCAAAGAATAGGAAGAAAGTGAGTGGCTACATGAGTGAGGTAGTGAGCAGACGAATGTGAGGCTGGTCCTCAGGGAATCATAGAGCAGAAGTTAGAGAGGGTGTGTAATAACAGAATGATTCCTGAAGGTGGTATCCCCCCAGAAAGGACCCTGAAGAGTTCATGGATCAGCCCACCCCTGGAGCTGGACCTGGCTCAGCTAACCCAGGCCTCCACAGTCATGGGGTTGCTATGGTCTTGTTTTTTCAGTTTCAACAACATTCCAGGGAAACAGGAGGAGGCCCAGGGGTAAAGAGGACATTCCCGAGCATGGCTCTGGCTGGAGGTGGGGGCACCCATAACTGCATGGCCTGGGGTGGGCAGATCAGACCAGCTGAATGCATGGCCACGGCTGGCTCCATCAGCTCTGCTTGGCTTAGCTGGAGTGGTGGTGCATGGGCCTGGTGGGCAGAAGGGTGGTGTGGCACTTTACCTCGGCTTGTGGAATTAATTATCTGTGATTCTAAAGCTTAGGAGATGCTGTGAGAACATGGTGAGCCTTGGTCCTGGATTCCCTGGCCTCCCTTAGCACCCTCCAGAAGGTGGTGAGGGGATGGATGATGGGGAAGCCAGACCCTTCACTCCTTGTAGCAGTTGGGAATTGTGGGACCAGGCCTGTGTTAAAGTAGAGGAACGAGGGACAGGTTCTGAAAGGAGAGGAGTTGAAAGGATCTATTGTGTTAGTTCCTGAGAGGAGAGAGCTGGCTTGGCTATAGACGTGTATAGAACAAGGCCTGGCCTAGGGCACTTAGCCGTAGCTAATGGGCAGTCTGCATTGCTGAACTCCCGGCTGGCAGACTAACTCTGGGCCCTGCCTAGAGACGGATATGCACCTGAATGGCGGGGACCAGAAGTCAGCAGCATACAGCTCTGAGGGAGCCCTGCAGGGCAGAACTAGAAGTGGGAAGAAAGCCATGGGAGGCAGATCCTGTGAGGAAGAACTTCAGCAGGAGCAAAGTGATGGAGCCCCTGTGGCTGGGCGTGCATGCGTGGGGTATGGAGAAGGGTTGGATGTTACACACACAGACTTCAACCTGGAGGCTAGGAGGAAGAAGGCAGCTGTCAGAAGTGTGTTTACAAAAGACCCCAGAGCACCATGGAAGGCCTGGTTTCCTCCACTATGGTAGTTTCATTCTGTCACTGTTCTGAGCAGGGACCTTCCCTCTGTGAGCCTTCTTTCCCTGAGGTAGAGGCTCTGTGAGGCCTTCAGCCCTCGTGGCTCTGTGGGAGTCTGCTGCTCGAGGCTCTGCTTTGCTCTGAGCCCCACGTCTGCCTGTCTGGGGGGTTCAGGAGCCTGTGTCCATCCGCAGGGTTAAACGAGTGTCTACACAACAATGGAGGCTGTTCTCACATCTGCACTGACCTCAAGATTGGCTTTGAGTGCACGTGCCCGGCAGGCTTCCGGCTCCTAGACCAGAAGACTTGTGGCGGTGAGCCCTCCCCCATGTGCCTAAGCAGAAACAGATCCCCCTGCCAGTTCTGACCTCTGCTCATCCCCACAGACATTGATGAATGTGAGGACCCAGACGCCTGCAGCCAGATCTGTGTGAACTACAAGGGCTACTTTAAGTGTGAATGCCACCCCGGCTATGAGATGGACACACTAACCAAGAACTGCAAGGCTATAGGTATGGACACCCCAAGGAAAGGGGAACAGTTTTGAGGGGTGTCGTAAGCTCCATAGTCCTACATATGTGAACACATGCATACACAAAGAAAGTAGGCTGCACACAGTGCTCAAAGCATAAATGTCCATCACATACACAACGTACTGCACAGCCAGCACAGGGAGCCCACATGAAGAGCATGACTTACAGATTCCTATCTATTGATCCGCTCAGTCAACTGAAATAATATTTAATTCTTTATCTTGAAAAGTTACCATTGCTGTAGCCATTAGAGATTCAGCAGTAAGCAAAGCACACTGATCCCCTTGCTAGTGAGTGAGACCCACTGGAAGTCAGAGAAATAAAACACAGTGCATGACAGGTGGCCACAAAGGCTAAGGAGAAACAAAGTAGAAAATGGGGGCAGGAAAGTCTGGGAGAGCAGTGGGTTACAGTTTCAAATAGACTCCTTAGGGAAGCCCTCAGGAAGAGGTGAGGGGTGAGCCGCCCAGTTCTCTGCAGGAGCAGCATTTCAGGCTGAAGGAGCAGACAGTGTCAAAGCCTTAAGGAAGGAACGTGCTTTCAGAACTGAAGGCACTGAGAGGAAGCTAGGGCATTGGACCAAGGAGAGAGCAAGAGATGAAGGCAGATCCCCAAAGACTTCCAGACCACTGTTGGTGCGGATTCAGTTTCTCACTGAATTTGAGGGAAGCTTTGGGGGGAGGGGACTGTGGTATGACATTTAGGCTTCATGTGACTGAATTGCTCAAAGCAGACTGTAGAGGGCCAGGAAAGACACAGGGAAGCCAATCAGTCCCCGCAGTAATCCAGGGAAGTGAAGTACATTGGATGGTTGTGGTGGCATACCGAGATGTGAACAGATTTGTGTCTATTTTGAAGGCCAAGCAGTGGGATTTACGTAGAAATTGAATGTAGGATGTTAGAGAAAAAAGGAATCTGGGGCTGGAGAGATGACTCAGCAGTTAAATGCATTTGCTTGCAAAGACTTACAGCCAAGGTTCGAGTCCCCAGCACCCATGTAAAGCCAGATGCACAATATGGCACATGCATCCGGAGTTGGTTTAAAGGGGCAAGAGGTCTTGGTGTGCCCATTCTCTTTCTCTCTCCCTCTCTCTTAAATAAATAGATAAATAAGTAAATAGAACAATGGGGCAGTAGTCAAAGAAGACTCCAAGGCCCTGGGATTTGAGAAAGATGGTGACATGTTGAGTTTAAGAAAACCATAGATCTCCAAATGCAGGTACTGAGCAGGTAGCTAAGGACTGGTACAGGAATACTTCATGCAACACCAAGAGTGTTACAGTACTGCAACCACAATACTTGATATGGAGCACATAAACACCAAACATTCCACCCACACTAGACACTGTAGACGCACATCCACATATGTATCATGTAACTTACTGTTGCCTCCATATAGGACATGTGTAACATGACACACACACACACACACACACACACACACACACACACATATATATAGGAAACAACACCTACTGTTTTATACATATAAAACTCATACATGTGAATATCTAAACTACAGTTATACAGAAAATCAAATCATAAACACACAGATACCTGGTACAATCATAGCTCTTATTTAAAATAACCTGAAGATGCCCTCTAACCCAGCTTGTGACTTCAGAGAGGTAAAACGACATTGCTCTCATTTTAAGGGGAGGAAAAATCCCAGTTTGTTGGTGGCAGGCTGGGCCTAGAGCCTAGCTTTCCTCCTGCCCCTTCCTGAAGCACATTGAGTCCCATTTCCCCGTTCTGAATTTGTATCACAGCCTCCCTGTGCCTCCTCACACACACTGAGCACCAGCTCCCACCTGGTCCTGTGCTGGCACAGGTGCAGTGACAAGGACCAGGTGGCTCACAGAAGTGTCCACTGGAAAACATGAGAGGGAAAGGCTCTAGCGACAGGCGTTGCTGGGAGCTGTGACTGAGCCTCTCAGGACAGCCCAGGGGAGCTAGTGCACAGCCCTTCCAGCTGGAGGAGCCAGAAATGTCTGGTCACAGGTGATCTTCTGAATGCTAGCCCACAGTCTGAAGAGGTGTTTTTTAACACTGGTGTGTTAGATCATTTTTTTGGGTATCACACAAGAAGAGCAAATGCCACCCGGTCTTCTTAGCTATTTTTCTAAGCCCCTCGCTTCCTCAGGTGGCTCCTTCTTGAACAATGGAGGTTGGGCCCTGAGCAGAGAAGGTGTCAGCTACTGGGATAAAACATCCTGTGGGAGAGGAGAAGAATGGAGAAGGGCCTGAGCCTGCCTGGGGAATGGCAGAATGGCAAGCCGTCTGCTACCTGGAACCTAGGATGGTAGAGCTGGACGGGCGGTGGCCTTGTGCCACAGACGCCTCCATGCAGCCATGAGGAGAAGAAGAGGGGCTATAGATTTGGGGAGTTTGTGCTGATAAAGAAACAAAGCTCTGCCTTGTGTGTGCTTCACACCATGTGCCTTTTCTACTTATGATTGGTCTGGTCCCTGTCCTGTGAGGTTCACAGAAAAATGAGGCATCACCAAGCCAACTAGTAGCAGACGCTTGGTCTCCAGATGCCCTGCCTCCTGTACTGACCCTTCTCTCCTCTGCATGACAGCTGGCAAGAGCCCATCCCTCATCTTTACCAACCGGCACGAGGTGCGGAGGATAGACCTGGTGAAGCGGGACTACTCACGCCTCATCCCCATGCTCAAGAATGTCGTGGCCCTTGATGTGGAAGTAGCCACCAACCGTATCTACTGGTGTGACCTCTCCTACCGCAAGATCTATAGGTAAGAGGAATGCCCCGTAGCCCTGCCCGGGGAGGTGGGGGCGAGGGGCAGTTGACAGGAAGAGAGGAAGGGTGGCCTCTACTGCTGGGTTTGACAGCTGGGCTCTAGAAGGGATGTAGAGGCACAGGGGTCATGGAAGCTCCTGGACGTAGGATTTTATCCCCTGGGCTGTCGTAGGTAAGATCTCTGGTGGAAGAACCACCTTGAGCCCACATACCTGGGGCTGTGTCTGATCCCTGGTGGCCCTGGTCCAGGACAGAAAAGTTAGCCAGGGTCCTGGCTCTTGTGAAGACCTACAGAGCAGCTCACATCTGTGTGTCAGACCCTGGAGATTCTCACTCATAACTAGTAGCATCCTTTGTGATGGCTAGGGGAGAGAGGTATAAAGGAGACCCCTAACCCAACCTCGGGCCTAAGAAATCTTTCTGGATGGCAGCGTCCCGGCTGTCACTGGATTATTGGGGTCACTGTCTATGGAGTTCGGCACTTTGGAAGCTCCTTGTGTACTTGAGGACTGTCTCCTAGGCCTGTCTCAGAGGCCACCATCTTGCCTCCTTTGTATGTACAGCTCTCCATGGATGGTCATGTCCTTTCTGTTCTGTTCTATTTGGCAGAACTGCTGATGATCTGTCACTGGGTAGACATAGAGTCACTGTAGAAACAATGATAGGATGGGTAGGTAGATGGGTGGATGGAAGCAAATTCCGCGGCATGATACACTGACAACTGCAGATTCCTACCTATGCCCCCCCCCCATGCACGTGCGTGCACACACATACACAGAGTTCATAGATACAGAGCTAGAGCAGAGCCTGTCCAACAGCGGGGACTGGAGGAGGAGGATCTGATTAGACACTGGGGATGGGACTGAAGGAGCAATTATCAAACTCCCAGGTCTCGCTGCTGCTCTTTGAGATGGTAAGTCCTGAGGAGACTCGGCATAGGTTGAGGGACAGGATGGAGATAAGCAGTTGGGAACATTTTCAGGGTTGTCTTCATTCCCTTCCCTGTCAACCCATCCATTCCACAGGTGCCTGGGTCCTTGGGCCTGTTCAGTTACTGCTCCCCAACCCTCAGATAAAATCCCAATTCCTTAGAAATACACTCAGCCCATCAGGATGTGAGGTTCACTTCTAGCTTTCCAAAACATCCTGTTAACCAGCTCTGTCCCACCAAATCTCATTACTCCAGAACATTCACTCTTCATGTGCCCATGCTGGTCTCCTTGTGCGTTCAGCTTTGTCTTGGGTATCCCTGGTGAACTCATCCTTCCGTTCTCAACCGCAAAGGCTTCTCCCGCTATGCAGGCTCCGTTTTCCTGCTGCCATAGCCTCCACACCACACTGAAGCTGCTGACAAGCTTCTATCTGCCACCGACCTCCATCAGGCCAAAGACTGATGATTTAGCCTGTATCTCTACCCTGGTGGCCCGGGGGGGGGGGGGTGTTGAGTGGAGATGAACCACCATTCTCTAAAACCCACGGCCATGTCCCAGAGGGGAGGGTTGTACAGGCATTTTCAGGTGGGCCCATGGGTGCCCTGCTTTCTCCTCAGTGCCTACATGGACAAGGCCAGCGACCCGGCCGAGCAGGAGGTCCTCATTGATGAGCAGCTGCATGCTCCAGAGGGCCTGGCAGTGGACTGGGTCCACAAGCACATCTACTGGGCAGACTCGGGCAGCAAGACCATCTCAGTGGCTACTGCTGATGGTCACCGCCGATGCACTCTCTTCAGCCGTGACCTCAGTGAACCCCGGGCCATTGCTGTTGACCCCCTGCGAGGGTGAGTGTTCCCACCCAAACTTCCCATTCTCCCAACATAGGCCCTCAGTTCTCACATGTCTGTCCCAAGGCCACTGAGGGCTTTTGAAGGCTGTGGGGCAGTCAGGCACAGGGAAGAAAGTCCAAGCACAGCCCTCATCCTGTGTGTCCCCATCCAAGGGATTAGACGTTGATCAGAGTTCCTTCCCCTGTGCTGCTGGCTCACTTGAGCCATAGAATCTCAGCGTCTCTGATCAGTGTACCGCTCCAGAGACTCCTGGGGTAGGAGCCTTTCCCAGGCTGCTCTAGCTGCTGACCCACTTCCAGGGACAGGGAGCTCATTACTTCCCATCGAGCTAGTTCATTGAGAAACAGGTCTTCCCATTAGGCAGTGAGATCTTTTTCCTCAATCCCAAATCTGCCTCCCTATAACTCTCTACTGGCCTTAGGAGTCACATAAAATACACCTGCAGGACAACCAGTACGATTTGAGGACCAAGCTCACTGGGTGTGCTGTGCTTACAGCTACTCCCTCCTTCTTCACCCTTGTTGCCCCGTCTGTGGGCCTCATCCTCAACCTTAACTCAGGCCATCCCAGTAATCTCCAGTAAGAAGCCAAAGTGAGCTTTGCTTTCAGGTTCATGTACTGGTCTGACTGGGGCTACCAGGCGAAGATCGAGAAGTCTGGGCTCAACGGTATGAACCGGCAAACACTAGTGTCAGACAATATCGAATGGCCCAATGGAATCACCCTGGGTAAGTCCTTACTGGCTGCCTGGGTTGAGAGCCTGCTTTGCACTGATCTGGACAACAATCAGCAGCCCCACGGGTCTTGTTCTGGGGTCCATCATGGTGCCAGTGCCTTTGTTCCCTGACAGTTGTGCCCTTGGCTGAGTTCAGTTTGAGATTGGGAATGCTGGTAGGGAAGGGCACAGAGGGGTGAAGATGCAGCTGAGTACCCAGTTCCAGCCTCATCCCTCCTTCTTCCCTCCCTCCCTTCTTTCTCCCAAAGACTTGCTGAACCAGCGCTTATACTGGGTGGACTCCAAGCTGCACCAGCTGTCCAGTATCGACTTTAGCGGAAGCAACAGAAAGATGCTGATTTTCTCCCCCGACTTCCTGAGCCACCCCTTTGGGATAGCTGTGTTTGAGGTGAGCCCCATGATGGGAGGCATGGTCCTGCCAGGAAGCTGAAACCTAGAGGAGGCTTGCTCAAATAGGATGCCTTAGCCTGGCTCTCAGCCCAGAGAAGCCAGCTGGTGTGCCTGTACACCTGTCAAGAGGTGCCCACACGTAGAGGCGTTGAAGTCCAGTCTACCCCAGCAGTTCTTCCCTGTGATTTCGCCCTAGGAGCCTCTCAGAGCTTCACATGGGCGATGCTCGTGAGTGCTTTCTCTTTGTCCCCTCAGCACCCAGCATGGTACCTCATATACAAACAGAGGGAGGAAGGGAGAAAGAATATACCTCTCCTTAGAATTACTTCATGTGGGAAATGGCCCGAGAGTTTCTACACAATTCAGCTCACTTCCGTTGAACTTTGCCGGATCCTGGGGTCATAGAAGTGAGTCAAACACTATTCAGGTTCGCAAGATGCTCCCAAGAAAGCAGGGAGCCCAGAACCCCCTCTGGGAGGAGGTCTGAGGGAGGATGGGGAAGAAATTATCATGGTTTATTGTCTATAATTATGGAAGCTGTCAATGAAAAGTTAAAAAAAAAGAACCCCCTCTGCCTCGATCCTAAGATCCTTATTGGGGAACAAAAAAGGCAGAACCTGCCAAGCTCTCTCACACCTACCTCTTCTCAACACAAACTCTACCATCAAAGGAAGTCGAAGTGAGGGGGTGTGGTCAGTGGTGGGCAGTGGCAGATTTTCTTGGAACAGCTTCACCCAACTTCACTGCCTGAAACTGTGACAGACCTGTCCCTCTAAATCCAGCCCTTGCTTCAAGTCAGGCATGTGGGGACATGCGTGTGCTTTAGCACAGCCCTGTCATGTGTAAACTGTGTAAAGTACATCAGAGTAAAAGTGTGCATTCCTATGAGTGAGGTGTTGGTAAGCATGTGTGTGTGCGCATGTGTGACTAATAGGGAAGCTTATTCTAGCTTGAGTGCACAGACAGGCTGTCTGGGTGTGTCTGGATCTGTGGATAGGGCACATGGTTGTACCTGTAGTAGGTTTGCCTACAGGTGCACATCTAGGCTTGTATAGGCAACCACATGGACTCGTCCTCAAAGCCTCCCAATAACCCTCTGATCTTAGCCCCAGGCCCCAAGAATAGTACTAGCTCTAAGGTCCCACCTTGGGTTTCTGCTGGCTCCAGGAAGCAGGCAGAGCTCAGCGTTGAGTAGGTTTGTGATGTGTTTAAACTCTAGGACCACCCAGCATCCTCTAAGGTAGCTGGAAGCTCGGAGGGCTTACTCCTATGCCAGAGGCTAAGCATCATCTGGGAATCTGTGGGCAGGACAGCTCCGGGAAGGGACGGTTTTTCCTGTCACTGACATTGGGAGCTCAGCCCTCAGACCAAGGTCATGAGTAAAGACTCTGGGCCTCTTCTCCTCCACATCTGTACCCCACAGGACAAGGTATTCTGGACAGATCTGGAAAATGAGGCCATTTTCAGTGCAAATCGGCTCAATGGCCTAGAAATCTCCATCCTGGCTGAGAACCTCAATAATCCACATGACATTGTCATCTTCCATGAGCTGAAGCAACCAAGAGGTGAGCCTTCCCTGGTCTCTGGTCACCTGCTTGCGTCCTCGCTTGTCACCTAGCAGGGTGTGTTCCCATTCATGTTGTAACTCAGCATCCCAGGAGTAGCAATAGTCTCTAAGTACAGTCTTTGTGCTGTTTTGTCTCATTTTGTCTCAGGCTTTATGTGAAGCAAGGCAAAGTAAAAGATACATAAATTTCTTATTTTTGCCAATCCTAAAAAAATACTCTTCTCATTTAACTGTTGAGGAAACTGAAGCTCAGAGTTCACAATGTGAGGGAGTAGAACTACATCCTGAACTCAGGTCTTCCTGATTTCAAAGTTCCTTCTGCTGTTGCACATTGCCTCTTGTTTGCTTCTTGTATCCACTTTGCAGTAGTGTTACCTAGTGTGTCCTGGGGCCACAATAACTGACACCTAGAGGTTGATTGGGAACAGAATCTAGGATCCTACTACTAGGTTCTCTCTCACTAGGCTGTACTGAGTCTAACTTTTCCTGAGGTATTGTGGGAAAGCAGAGGTGGGTAAGGAGACAAGAGTGGTTCCTCGTTTCTGGGAATTTAAATGAGACATGGCTGTGACATAGGGAAGAAAAAAGTGTGGAGGCTTGGTTTTTAGATTTAAAATGCCTCCATTTAAATCCTGTCCCCACATTTTCTTCAGTGATATAGCAACTGGTAAGTTGCACACGCACTGGTAACTAACCCCTGCTCATGTAGACAACCCCAAGTAAACACACACAAGAAAAAAAAACAAAGGTGTGAAGGAGAAAAAGAACTAGTTGGGAAGAAGAGAGACAGAGAGGAGATAAGAAAAGCAATGGGAAAGAATCATGACCAAAGTGTATTAAGAAATAAATGAACAAATTCTGTGTCCAGAATTTCTAGAGCTATACTTTGGCTATGCTTGTTCCCTGTGAGCATAGGTTGATCTATGGCCTAACACCACTTCTCAGAATTTTAAGAATGAAATGAAAGCAAAGATAATATGCCGGGTACTATGCCTCCTGGTAGGTGCTCAGTAAAAGTAGGAAAGCGTTCTGAGCAAGCTCAGTGGGAAGGGCCTCATCCTCAGGAAGAAGGGGAGACGAATCCTGACTCTCTCTCTGCCTTTAGCTGCAGATGCCTGTGAGCTGAGTGCCCAGCCCAATGGCGGCTGTGAATACCTGTGCCTTCCTGCTCCTCAGATCTCCAGCCACTCTCCCAAGTATACATGTGCCTGTCCTGACACGATGTGGCTGGGCCCAGACATGAAGAGGTGCTACCGAGGTGAGTGCCAGACCTGCCTTGGCTCCTGGCTTCCTTCACCTTCCCTGGCTGTTTATTGCCTTTGCTCGCTCCTCTTGTACCTTCCTTGAATGTTGGTATTCCCAGGTGCCTTCCAGGGAAGGCTTTCTGTCGCCCAAAAAAAAGTGCACATATACATTGCAAATTTTTAATTCAGTTTTCAGGAAGTTTCTAGAATCCCTTGAAAACCTCGAGTTAAACCCTTGATCTCCACAGTTTGACTGACTGTTTATACACAGATGACTGTGTTTGCCTATTTCTTACCTAGATCTTAGCATACTCCAGAGAAGCTTTGGAGGTATGGCTGGGACTAATAGATAACACTTCACTCATATGCATTTTATTTCACACTCTTGATGTACACCCGAGGCTTTTTGCTTGAACGTAAGTCTCTTGCGTCATTTATAATTCCCAGATTCGAATGTTTAAAGTGGAGTAAGAATTAAAACCGATGATGTAACTATCTCGTGGACAAAGCTTCTAGATTGGTGATTCCCCTCCCTCTAACCTTAGATAGAGGCCTTCCCATACCCAACTCCACAGCATTGCTTACTGAAGCATCTGATTTGAATCAGAGCAAAGTCCTTAGGGTTCATTGAAGAGGAGGTCATGGCCCGTCCAAGGGGTGAGGGATGGCTTCACAGAAGTAACACCTGAGCCAAGCCCTGAGCCTGAGTCCCTGCATGTAACTCATCACAGCAGTGATCTCGGCACTAAAACAACTAACTGTTCCGTCCAAGTGACCTCCATGCTCTTTCCCTCTAGCACCTCAATCTACCTCAACTACGACATTAGCCTCTGCTACAACAAGGACAGTACCTGCCACAAGAGCCCCTGGGACAACGGTCCACAGCCCCACCTACCAGAACCACAGCACAGAGACACCAGGCCCAGCAGCTGCAGCCCCAAGCTCAGTCAGTGTCCCCGCGGCTCCCAGCATCAGCCCATCTACCCCAAGCCCTGCAACGAGTAACCACTCCCAGCACTGTAAGGAGACCAGTTCTTTTGTGACTTGGGATTGTTCTTGGGAGCTGGGGTGGGAGACTGTACCAGAGCCAAAAATGCCTGAGAGGAGAAATGAGGGAGGGAGGAAGGGGCCAACGGAGGTTGAGGACTCTTAGATGCCCCTAACTCAAGGGGTCCTGGAGGCAAGCTACACTACATCTCTGAACCTCACTTTCTTCTATGAAGGGCAAATAATAACCCACCCGCCGTGCTTCTCAACATGGTCAAGAGAAGCAAAGGAGGCACTGTAAACGGAAGTGCAGTCTGTGTCTCACAAGTCACTGATGTACACATGAGGGGGTGGCCTCAGGACTACAGTTCCCAGCAGCCCTGGTGAGCTGCCCAGATGGTAACATCCATAACTATGATATGCAAACCCCAGGATAACAATGACTTAAGTTCACCACTTCTAAATCATGGGGAACAGTCATGGGCACCGCTGGAGCTGCTTGGTCTCATTAGCCAGCAAATACCTTTATAATTGAGTTACCTGTGGAGGGCGGGGGGGGGGGGGTTTATTTAAAAGGATAAACCGTCTCTCACTGTTTTTCCATCCACAAAGGGCCCAGTACCCAAGCAAGCTGTCAGCACCCTTCTCATCGGGTCTCTTGTGGCAGCAGAAGCTGGGTTCTCAGGGTTGAACACTCACCCTGAAATCCAGAGAGGAGGTGGAACACACCTGTGAATTCCAATTCTTCTCATCTGGGGCAGAGCCTCTGACTAGCCTCTTCCCACAGGCCTCGTGATAGGTTCCTGTCACCCCAGAGCGAGAGCACACCAGCGCTTCCAGTTAGCTTTATGCAGGCAGCTCTCTGGTCAGATAGATTTGCTTGAGGTGCCTTGGAAAAAAAGATTCACTGAGGGGATGGCATTGGGGACAATGCCAAGGAGTGGTCACCTCTTCATGCCTCGGAGGGCTGCTGTGGGATCCCAGGGGAAAATGGCTTTTAAACAGCAAAGTGCTTCGTAAAATGTAGAAAGAAGATGGTTGCCAGAGAGCAGATGACACAGAATACTGTTTGAAAAATGGTACATTTTCCCAAGCACTTTTGAGTTTAGGAATGTGATTTTGTATACCGTTGTTTGTTTGTATGGGAGAGAAAGGCAGATAGAGAATGGGCATACCAGGGCCTCCAGCCACTGAAAACGAACTCCAGATACATGGAACACCTTGTACATCTGGCTTTACATGGATACTGGGGAATTGAACTTGGTGCAGACACCTTAACCACTAAGCCATCTCTCCAGTCCTGTATACAATTTTTAAAAAAAAATTTTTTTGGACACATCTCACTGTATAATCCAGGTTAGCCGTTAGCTGGAACATGTCCTCCTTCCTGCCTCACCCTCCAGAATTTAGGATTTCAGGGGTATACCACCATGCGCAGCTAACATATCTTTTTAAAGAAATGAAAAATATATATATGTATATATATATATACATATATATATATAACTTATTTGCAAACAAAGAAAACGGGGTGTGGGCAAGGAATGGGCATGCCAGGGCTTCCCAACCACTGCCAACTCCAGATGCATGTGTCACGTGTCACATTGTGCATTGGCTTTATGTGAGTACTGGGGATTTCAACCCAGCTGGCAGGCTTTGCAAGCAAGCACTTTTAATTGCTGAGCCACCTCCCCAGTCCCTAACATACCTTTTTAAATTTAGGCTTCAAAATAACTCCTACTCTACTCACCACCCTCTTTGAACTAGGCAAGGCTATGCCAGACACTGTGCTCTGCTTCTTAGATGAATTATTTTATTTAATCCTTACATATTCCTAGGAGGCAGATAATCGCATTCCCATCTTAAGAAAAGGAAATAGAATGTATTGTATTATATTTATGATAAACATTAGCTTGCCCAAGTAGTGGAGGTGAGATTTGAACTCAAGAAGTCTGAGGAGCCTGTGCGCTTCGTTTCACTATATTCGATTTTAATCAGGAGAAACGAGCTGATAATGTGGATGGAAAGGCAGACCACCATAAATAAGAGGCAGAGACGATGTAACAGACACTGAAAAAAGCAGCTGAGGGCTGGAGAGATGGCTCAGTGGAAAAAGTACTTGCTGAGCGAGCCTGAGCACCTGAGTTTAGAACCCCAGGGCCTCAGCTGAAAGCTCCGAGCCATGGTGGGCTTTATGCCAATAGCAAGATAGGAGGCAGAAGAAGTTCTGGAAGCCCCGGAACAGCTAGCTTGGGGATGCGGTGGTAAATAATGAACAACTGCAAACCCTGGCTCAAACCAAGACTAAAACCTGAATGTTGTTCCCTGTGGGCTAGGGAGATGGCTCAGCAGTTAAAGGTACTTGCTTGCAAAGTTTGTCAGTTCCCCAGCCAACCATGTAAAGCTGGATGGACATTCACATTTGTTTGCGGCCACAGAATACACTGGCAAGCACACAAATGAATGATTTGTTTGTTTTGTTTTTTGAGGTAGGGTCTTGCTCTGGCCTAGGCTGACCTGAAATTCACTATGTAGTCTCAGGGTGGCCTCAAATTCATGGAAATCCTCCTTCCTCTGCCTCCCCACCGCTGGGATTTAAGACATGCACCACCATACCTGGCTTTAAATGACTTGTTTTTTTAAGAATAATTGTCCTCTGTGGCATATGCATACCCACACTCACACATACATACCTGCCAAAGATAATAAATTACAAAAGGCAGCTGACCCCATCAGCAACCTGGAGACCTGACCACTCCCTTGCCATGTACATCCCTAGCTTCATGGTGCTTCGGGAAGAGGGTGAAACTTGGGTCATGATTTCTGAGTTCAAGTTCCAGGCCTGCACTTACCAGGATTTACTTTCCCCATCTGTGCAGTGGAAATAAACCTGCCCTGCTTGCCTTGCGGGAGTTTTGATGAGCTCTAGAAAGACTTAATTAGTATCATTGTGTTACAGTGAGGGCAAGAGGCAGTTGGCTGGCTCTTGCAGCATGAGAGCCTGACTCCCAGTGATGGAATGTTGCTCTGTGAATGTTGGTGTTTTGCAGATGGGAACGAAGCTGCCAACATGGGCTCCACAGTCACAGCTGCTGTCATTGGGATCATTGTGCCTATAGGTGAGTGCGGCCCCAAGTCACGGGGAGCAAAGGGAGCGCAGGGCTTGAGATAAAGTACTTGGCCTCCTTAGGGTCTGCCCTAGGTGACCATCCACGTGCATCTCCTGTCCCTGTCCCCATTCACACTCTTCATTCTCACCATGTGAAGACCAGCTGAATGCTCCCTGGGCACTGAGCTGGTATCTCTCTGTTCATCTAGCACGTTAGAAAATTCAATCTTCGTTGAACTGCTCAGTAGAGCTGCTTATGTAAGCTCTTTGAATAGGTCATACTCTTGCTTTCTTTCGGTTTTCAACAAATATTCATTAAGCAGGTACTACATGCCAAACTCTGATAAGGGGAGAAAGGCGGTTGAAGCTGAGTAAGACATGGTCCTTCCCTGTAAAAGTTTAGTCTTACCAAAGAGACATTTACAACACAGACATGTCTGTCATGACATGGAAGGTCCTAAGAGTAATGGACATTCATATTGAGTGTAATGAGGTGCCAAGGCTTCACCTAGACTGAGCCAGAAGGGAAGAGGCCAGACAGGCAGGGTCGGCCAACCCAAGCAGTAAACATGGCATGAACAGAGCAAGGAAAAGGAGGAGGCTTAAACTGGGAGTTCAGTATGACAGAGCAAAATGATTAAGATCTCACACAGAACCCAGGAATGGACTCATTGTCTCCCGCCTCGATGCTCAGAGTCTGAATCTCCTGCCTTCCATACCAGCCTCATGTCTTGACAATATCTTGAATACTCAGGAGGAGAACTTTTCCTCTATCCGAGGAACCCTCAGTATCGTATTGAGTTAGTGAGTGAAGGTGTTAGAACTTCTGTGCAAGATGTTGTACCAAGTGCCAAGGATGCAGGAAAGAAAAAGACGTTCAGAGCTTCCAGGCTTTAGTCAGAGTTGATTTATTAAGCCACACAGAGTAGATGTTCAGGCGTCGTATATACACAGTGGTCCGTAATGCAGACACGATAGCTGATGTAACAGCAGCTCGTGTTCGCCTCTGGAGAAGATGGCATTGAATTGGCCCTGACAGGCCTCACCACAAAGATGATGGTGAGACCAGCATTCTAGGCTCATTCTGAGTAGGGTGAGGGAAAGACAAGTTGATCCTGTTTCTGCCATCCTGAGGATGGAAAGAAGCATGTGTGTGTTTTGGCTGAGAAAACCCATTCTGAGAAATCCATGTTTCTAATTTCTGGCGGTCTGAAGGGGGAAAGATGATGCTATTTCTTCTGAGAGGCAGCACGTGTTTCCATGAGCTTATTGACCATTTATTTACATTTCATCCTTCATGAATTGCCTCATTGTTTCTTCTGGTTACCTCACTTGTAGAGATACTTACACATGTTGAATATTAAAACTTTGATAATATATGTGACAAATATTTTCTCCCAGTCTGACACTTAATTTTAAATTTATTCATGGTATCTTTTGCCATGCATATATTTAAATTTCTTAAGTATCAAATCTGTTCATCTTTTGTTTCACAAAATCTGGGTTTTTCTGCCCTGCTTAGGAAGGCCTGTTTCATTTTGAATTATTAAAATAAAATATCTTCTAATATTTTTTTTCTTCTACTTTTATTTTGTTTGAGACAGTCTCATGTATCTCATGCTGGCCTTGAATTCTCTATGTAGCCAATTCTCTATGTAACCCTCCTGCCTCTACCTTCCAGGTGCTGGGATGAGGGGCACACACCACCATACTCAGTTTTATGGGGCACTGGGCACAGAGCCAGCGCAGCATGCCTTAGTGTCTGAGTGTTTCCATTTAGAATTTATTTGGTACAAGGTAGAGATTTAACTATTGTTTTCTTTTGTAATTGTTTTACCCCATTCTACCTCGTGACCATTCTTTCTTTCATACATCGCTGTCTAGATTCTCCAGAACCATTATTGAGTGATCCATCCTTCTGACTTGAATTGTCATCCTTAGATAAGCTACGTGCCTGTACCTTCTCTTCCTCCAGTTATGCCTGTTCCTGTAGACTAGCAGCACTTACTGATATGCTAAGCTCACAACATCTCCTCAGCTGTTTT
The DNA here is from genome assembly GCA_004024765.1 of Zapus hudsonius. NCBI lineage: Eukaryota > Metazoa > Chordata > Mammalia > Rodentia > Dipodidae > Zapus > Zapus hudsonius. The sequence continues at coordinate 62,299 of PVHP010003818.1, forward strand.
CATCTGGTGTCTCTTCTAGGTGAACCTTAGTATAACTGTCAATCCTATTAAGGTTACACTGGAATTTCATTGAAATTGCTTTTGACATAGGAAAAGAATTTGTGTTTTTACAATATTGAAATTTCCCATCCAGAAATATGACATCCTTCTTTTAATTTCAGTCTTCATTTTGGTCATTAGTCTAGTTTTATAGATCATATTTCTTGTTAGGTTATGATAGATATTTTATAATTTTTGTTATGCTATTATAAAGGTATTCATATACCATTTCATTTTCTGATTAGTTATTTGGGGGGATATATATATTTTTTTTGCTTGGTTGGTTGTTTTATAAGATATGATATCACTGTAGCTCAGGCTGGCTGAAGTTACTATGTAGGCCAGGCTCTGAACTCAAGGCAATCCTCCGACCTCAGCTTCCTGAGTACTGAGATTATGGTATGAGCCGCCACCTCGACTTTCTAATTGGTTATCACTGACCATATCCCCTTCTGATGGAAATAAATGCTTCCCCTCCACTTTGGGGGGGGAGGAGAGGATGGCTTTCTAGCAATCTAGAAAACCATCTTACAGCAGAAAGCAACACTCCCCTGGTATTCAGCACATCACTGAGCAGCTCCTCAGTGCTGGTCACGGGAGCAGACAGATAATAATGCCGCTCTCAAGGCTGTCTAGTTGGGAGAATATGTGTAAAGATACCATGGTCAGACAGCATACCTGAGGCAGAACAGACTCTGCCTAGAGCCGTTGGGGAAGACCTTAAAGGATGAGTAGTTAGTGAAGGAAAGCAAAGATGAGAGAAGGGCTTCTTAGCAGCAGAAACAGCACCTGAGGAGCAAGGGTGGCAAAGTTGGAGAGGTGGCAAGCTCTGCACTGGTGCCCAGGTGATGAGCCAGACAGAGTCTCCTTGGTGTCCAGTGTAACTAGTGTCCCTTCCTCTAGCCGTAATAGCCCTGCTGTGTACGAGCGGGTTCCTGATCTGGAGAAACTGGAAGCGGAAGAACACCAAGAGCATGAATTTTGACAACCCAGTCTACAGGAAAACAACAGAAGAAGAAGAGGAAGACGAGCTCCATATAGGGAGGACGGCTCAGATTGGCCATGTCTATCCCGCAGTAAGTGTTCCCTCTCTCCCTCCCTCCCTTCTTTCCTTCCTTCCTTCCTTCCTTCCTTTTTCTTTCCTCCCTGCCTGTCTCCCTCCTTTCCTTTTTTCAACCTTGTCGAGAACTTCCCACATGTCAGGCACTGTTCTAGGCCCTGGGGAAATACACACTTGCTGAGGTGGTTGGGATAGCAGAGTGTCAGAACTACTTTGTACCTACCTGCAGGCTCTTCCTGGCAGGAAAGAAGCCAAATGTCTTTCTTTCTGCTCAGTGATGTTTAAAACCTTTGGCCTGGAAGGGTAACCATGACTATTTAACTCAAATACATTCACCCCAACAAACACAGTATGCCAGTTATTTGCAAAGCACCATATTAGATGTGGAATGTTCAAACTAATAAAGAATCGCACTTGCTCCTAAGCAGCTGGTGGAGGGTTACAGGTGCTAACACTCACTTGTGCAACGATGTACTAAGTGTCACAAGTGGAAGCTCAGGAGTCTGTTCTTCTTGGAAGCTTCCACTTGCTTTGCTCACCCACTGTCCCCTAGGCCTCTCCCTATCCTGCTATGGTCACACTCACCTTTCACTTAGTGGCTAACCCACTAGACTGTGAGGTCCTTGAGAGCAGGATCCAATAGGATTAGTCTCTTTTCCTGGGGTCTAGTACAGCATGGTTGGCTTCTAACAAATATTTGTTAAACAAATGGCACAGAAGCATTAACAAGGGAGCTTTTAATTTTATCTGGGGAACTAGGCATGTGATGCCTCGCATTATCAGAGAGCTGTGTCGTTAAAAGATGAACAGCAATTTGCCAGGTAGTGAAGGGAAATGGCATGTGTCAAGGTTTGGAGGTTCTGAAGAGCATGGTCTGTTGGGGGAGCAAGGACCATGAAGTGACTAGAGCAGGCGTCACTGTTGTACAGCAGAGTCAGGGGGCTGAGTATGACCTCAGAGGTCATCCAGTCCATCCCCCTGTCAGGCAATCAGCAGCTTTGATCGCCCACTGTGGGCAGAGCCCTGTCCTGGGGAGACCAGAGACCTGGAAGACCCAGCCCCTGCCCTCAAGGAGCTTTTTGTCTTGCCGGGGGAACCAAGGTCACAGCTGCACCAACTCCCGAAGAACCCTCTTTCCGAGCTGCCTGTCGTCAAGTGCAAGGTAGGGCAGTGCCACTCACAGCCTGCACCTAGGCAGGAGCAGCCAGTAATAGAAGGCTTTCTCATTTTGGAAGGCTGCAAATACAGCTGGGTGTTGGGGCAGAGGAAGCCTGGGTTAGTCCCAGACCAAGGAAATGGCATGTGAAAGAAGGAGACTGAGTGTGGGGCAGACAGAACTGCCGATGAAGGGGAGACGTGGGAGACGAAGCTGAGCACGAGATGGTCTTAAGGGTCCTTAACATCCAGCCCAGGGAAACAACCGCCTAAGTAAATTTAAAGATCCGAGAAGGCACAGTGAGAGAAGACTCCAGGTCCACCGTTTCCTAACCCTGTGGTCTCAGGCTAGTTGCTTGTACTAGTGAAATGAGAATAATGATCTCCATTTTGTCTGCCTTCTGAACTTAGAACACTCAGGATAGGACAAGTGAGAGAGTACTTTGTACATTGCAAAGCGGTCTGTACTTGTAAAGTGGCATTGTTACTAGAGAAGAAAGTGAGGTGTTGAGTACTCCTACTGAGTAATTTGCAGAGAAATAGAGTAACACAAGGAGGAAGTTGGTATTTCACAAGCACCTACTGTGTGCCAAACAGTCTCGACGTCTCAAATCTATTTTTCTCATTTAATCTTCACACCTGCCTTGTACAGGTGATATTCGCAGCCCCATTTGCAGATGAGGAAACAGATTCACAGAATGTGAGTAACTTAGTTAAGATCTAGCCAGGGAGTGGCAAAACCAGGATTAAGCTCCAGACTGTATCCAAATAGAGACCCATGTGCTTTCCATCCTCTTAGGGACACATAACCTTGAGTCTCTGGAGATCAGTACTTTCCACCACCTGTCCTCTTCTGTTTCTTTCTCAGGGAGCTCTGCCATCACTACTGGCCTGTCTTTGGCCTAGGGACAAGCCTTGGAGAGAGTAGGAATTTAGGTTAGGATAGAATAGAATAAGATAGCCTCCAATATTAGTGTTGGTGGATCGTGGCCATGGCATTCATGAAAAATTAAAATAACCCAAAAAAGGACTTGGAAAGGCTACGGAGTTTCTTGTTATCATGTAGAATGTCCAGAAATGGACAATAACCTAATTTTATGCAGGTTAGATTGATTTAGAATACTCCATATTACATATATGTTGGATACAGTATAAGCTCGATGTGTATTATTTCACTTGATTCCCCATCAACTCTGTGGGGTAGGCCTATCCTTATTTGACAGACAATGAAGCTAAGGCTTGAAGAGGTGAAGTGAAACTAGCCCAAAGTCACATAGCTTTGAGAAAAGGAATGAAACTGGGGTCCGTCCAAAGGAAGGTGCCCAAGATGATAACAAGTCCAGCCGGGGAAAGCTAGAGGTGTGCCCTGGAGAAGAAAAGAGTGAAAGGAAGGAAGCGAAATCAAGCATTGTTTCAAGAGATTTCCTGTGTAGATGTCTTTGTGTAGGACAGAACCAGGAACATGAGAAGATATAAACAGCTTTTACCTCATATAGGAAAAAAAATTCAACCCACTTGCCCATCAGGGGACAGACTGGCTCAGAGGTTAATGGGCTTACCATCTATGCAGTGGTTATCCATGAATAGTGTCCAGTGACTGGAAGTGAAGAGCTGAATTGAATTGACTTGTATTACCTTTTAGTTCCATTTCCTCCATTGGGAGAGGTGTAGCCTGGTGCTCACCTTGTTGTGATTTGTATCCTGGAGGCAAGCAGCTAATAGCTCAGGTTTTGACTTTTGACTGAACTAACTTTCTTGAAGTCAACCAGCCTGAATTCATAGAAGGGAGGAAGTCTAGATCTCTGCTGCCCCTCTTTACAAAGAGACCAAACAGAATTATGAAAAAAGATGGCAGCTCTGTATTTACACAGATGTGGGATCCAACTTTAGTTTAGCCACTTGCTGTGTGATCCGAAGCAAACATTACATAATTGAGTCTCTTTTCTCATCTCTAAAATAAGTAGGATAAATCTTGTCGTTGGCAAGACAATGTGAGCTAATCCCTATAAAGTAGTAAGTCTAGTGCTTTACTGACACTCAGTAGAGACTGTCTCATATGGATCTAATGATGATTTCTTTGGTCTATTCCCCAGCGGGTGGCATTAAGTCTTGAAGATGATGGACTGCCCTGAAGATGGGACCACCCCTTCGTGCTTCATGGAGTTCAGTCTTATGCACTACTCTCTGGTGTATGAGTGGATGAATGGGTTTCTACAGATGAGTCTGTGTGTGTGTATGAGAGAGAGAGAGTGTGTGTGTGTATGTGTGTGTGTAACTTTTTTTTTAAATTTATGTTGCAGAATGATAACCACAAAGTTATGATGAACTGCAAACATCCAAAGGATGTGAACGTTTTTATATGTATAATGTTTTATACACTTTTTAACTGGTTGCACTACCCATGAAGAACTCATGGAATGGCTACTACTGAGTGACTAACAATGTACATAACCAAATGGGGCCAATGGTACAAACTACTCATTTAAATACTATATTCACAGGGGACGTTAGATTTGGTTGGATTTGAGTTTGGTTTTTTTTTTTTTTAAGGTTTGAGGATTTTGGGTTTTTGTAAATAAAATGATTATACTTTGTGGCTATCCATCAACATAAGTATAAAAAGAAAGAACACCAACTCCCTCCCCCATGTAGATTATTTATTAACATATTTCAAAAGTAAGATTAGCTCTATAATAATTTAGAGAAGTGAGAGTATTTATTTTTGGTATGATAGGCCCACCTCACAGACTCTGTGTGTGTGTGTGTGTGTGTGTGAGAGAGAGAGAGAGAGAGAGAGAGAGAGAGAGAAATCACACATAGCTATTATTCAGATACAGAAAGACAAGATTATTTAAAGACCATTCACAAGAGGGGTATCGAGGTTCAGATGCGCCTTCAGACACTTTGCTCAGAAAACAGGCACTGCAGTCTGTGCAAGCATGTAGTGGAAGAGTTAGACCTTTCCACCTTGGCTATTCCTGAGTCCCCCCACCCCATAAGCCAGGATAAAGCTCTTTAGTGCACCATCACTACCATGACACCCACTTGGGCCTTCTTGCTTAAGCAGTGCCAGAAGCTGTCATGAGCTCGGACAGCACACCCATTCCTCTTTTAAAGTTCCATTCTTTGAGTAAATATGCTGGGGTTGAAGTCAGTAAGTGTCTAACCCACCTGAAGTGCCATCCTTGTGTACCGAGCCAAGTGGAGACCTCTCCAGACTGGCCCGAGTTTACCATAGCACCTGGCCCAGGCACTCAAAGTCCGACAGGTGGTGAGTAGGAAAAGGGTTTTGGAATAGGTTTGATCACATCTCTGTTTCTCTTATCCCCTCACTCTACCATTTCCTTATGTGGAAGAAACATTTTAAAGTAAGTCAAAAATGTGGCCACACTTAGTCATTTGAGGGGAAATGGTATATGTAATAATACAGCATATTGGATACACACAGGGATTTGGATTACTGCTTTGTAAATAAAAAAGAAAAATTCTGGGTATATGTATAGATTTCTTTTTCAATTAGGGTCACCTTTACTTCTCCTGGGCCTTGGGGGAGGTGGGGAGAAATGCTGTTTTCTCTCAGTAGGGTCTACCATTGGGAACATTATCCTAGAGCCCCAGAAGAATTCAGTCCCCTGAATTCTGCTCTGCCACCATATCACTCCCACCAAACAACCAGAAACAAGATCAACACAAAAGCGTTTGGCTTAAGTAGGAGCAGAAGACATGAACCTAATCTTTGACATACCTGAACTTGACACCCTTAAGCAAATGCCTCCCTACTCCCGCCCTCCAGCTTCTCCCAGCACAGTGAAGCTTGACTGTCTTACCAGCTTGAAACCCTTTGAGTTTTCAGACAGGCCATCTGGAGTTCTGTCATCCTGCTCCTAGGAGCTTGCCCAACGTCACGATGCTTCTAACCTCTAAGAAAACAATGTGTACCACAGGTGGGCATTATGTCAGACAACTTCTTTCAGGCATGCATGTGCTGATGGCCCTGAAGCATCTGTTGAGAGTAAATAAATGCAGCTGGCCTCAATGACTTATAGCCGACAGGGGGCGCTTACTACTGCTCACTCAAGAACGGAAAACGAAACAGCAGAACAGCACAAAACAAGTAGCTTTTTCTTTAATCTGCCTCCAAAGAATTTCCTGAGGAACTAAATAACAGTAGCTAATGCATAGTTTCTAAACTTGCAGTTACATCCTGGCCTTCACAGAAAAAAAAAGAAAAGGAGTAAGATTGGGACATGCGGCCTGACTTCTCCAGTAATGGTGAAGCTCACCACTTACAGACTCCTGAGTATGCTCAAGCTGCAGTCTGAAAGAGGAGAAGCTATAGGAGCAACCTTCAAGAAACCAACTGGGAAATACATGAGGAGTCAGAGCCACCTTCCTTCCCCTTCATTCTCCAGGAGACAACTTTGGGCTGCCTACTTCTTCTCCTGTAGCTATCTTTCTAGGGAACTGACCAAGGCCTTGCCAGAAATGGCCTTTCAGACACCAGGAACTAAAACTATTAACACTTCATAACAGGATCGCGTAGAAAACAGACTGAAGAAACCTCTAACCTCAAGCAGCCCAGAGAGAATGCGATGAGAATTAAATTTGCGGCAGTAAACACCACTGATCCCTTCGTCTTCTCTGTGTGTTTGAAACATGCTCATTCCCCAAGATGACTAGGAACATGTCAGCTGTGTGCCAGGCACTGCCCATATCACAGCCAATCAAATGGTTTGTGTTCTTGCAGAACTCACAGTAATAGAAGATACATATGGATTTAAAAAAAAAATAGATTTAAAGCACTGTTAGGGCACAAAAAAAAAGAAAAGAGGGTCATTTTACCTGAGGAGATAAGACATGGACATAGAAGTGACCTGAAGCTGAGTCTTCAAATGAGGAAGCTGTGTCCAGGCTGCTGTGTGTGGCAGACAGGGACACACTAACACAGAAACATGAAGCAGCAGGGGGGACTTTTAGGAACTACACGCAGTCCATGATAACTTGAATAAAAGACCCAAGAGGACTTGTCAAGAAATGGAGCTGGACGGAAAGACAGGTTCAACATAGCACTTTATATAAAGTCCTTTAACTTCTGATTTATTTAAGCAGACATTTCTTTGGTCAATGATTGTATGCAAGGCATCATGAAAAACTTGGGGAGTGTTGGCAGCACTTTGAAGACATGACTTTATTTGGCCTCAAGCTCTCTGGTGGCCACAGGGAAATGCTGACTGCTTTTCACAGGTCCGAGTCACAGATTGTTGATATGGTTAGTGAAGACTAACAGAACAGAAGGGCAGTGGGATCGTCTTGTGTTCTCAACTGAGAAGGAAAACACAACGGTAAAGACATGGAATCCTGAGGGGATCTCCAATCACTGTACAGGCACGAGTGGGAATGGGGAGAGGGCCATTTTCATCCCACAAAATGCACAGCACCCCAGACTCCAGCCATGCATTCACCATTTCACAAAACATCCACGAGTTAGCGGTTTAAAGCTTCAGAAAAAAAATCATTTCCTTTCCCATAAGTGCATGAGATAGAGGATCACAATCTTCCACACTATATTTTTAGGATATTGGGAGTTTGGGGATATGAAGAATTTAGAAAATTTTGGGTAACAAACGATAGAAAGCTGTGCACCATGTATCCAGTCAAGAATCAGCAGAAACTGCATTTGCAACACTTTGCTATATAAAGTAATTTTTAAAAGCCACCTGTATAAATATATATATTTAAAGACAAGGTTTTGATACTTTTTTACAAAAACTAAAAAACTGTACAAACTGTTGGCTTTTAAAAAAGCATTTTGTTCTATACACGATGTTAATTGGGACGGGGCAAGTAAAATACTGGTTTGTAAAATGGATATTCTTGTTTTCTCCTCCAAATTACCATATTTAATGTAATAGTGAGGCATGTTAGAACGTTGGACTGCACTAACCGAGTTCCGTTAGCTTCTGTGCTCAGTGCTTCAGCCTTCTGACTTCTCTTCGGACGCAGAGGGACTGAGGGAGGCATGCTACATCTCACTAGCTGCATTGACATCATCTTGGTGAACTGTAAACCAAATGTGAACATTTGTAAAATCAGTACCCTGTTTCTAGAGAGATTAAATTCATTTTTAAATCTGTTATGTGCTGTTTCATTGTGATGCTTTAAAGGTGGGGGGGGGTAAACTATCCACTCACCAATTCCCTAACTACTAGATGGTTTACGTGGATCATTATGATCTTGGCAACTATCCTGGAAAGTAAATGCTGTCAGTATACCCACCCACAGCTCATAAATGAAGAAACGGTCACTTGACCATTCAAAGCCACAGTTCTGTAGGAGCCCTAAAGAGCAGTGGACATGCAACGTTTTCTACCTGGACTTCCTTTTCTGCCGCAGCCTGGCTAGCTCTTGTATGTCCTTGTCTTGTACATAGGTAGTGCCTCCAGGAGGCTTTCCCTGGCTTCTCAGTCTGGGTTAGATGGCTGCTTTCAGAACAAGTTTAGACACATCCCCAAACTTGTGCCCTGTCACTTATTCCCAAACCGTTGGCATAGCTTTCAGAATGGTCATAAGGACCTCCTTTCCTCTAAATCTTGTCACTGGTTCCCATTCCTGTCCTAGGAGTACTAAACACTGTTTGGCTACTTTCGTCTTGGAATACTCTTGTTTTGGCTTCCTTGCCCCATACTTCTCTGGCTGCAACTTAGTCCCTTGTTTGCCCACTTAAATTAAGTAAATCACCCCAAAGCCCCCAGTTTTCCTAAGCGTGGCTTGCTATCTTTTATTCCTACCCCGTGGCTTACTTTAACAACCATCCACGTGTTTGACTTCTAGCCTTTCTGTTTTCCAATCTGGCCTCCATGGCACTCTGTTGTAAACACCCAACCAAAGCAGCTACTGGGAAGAAAGGATTTCTTTTGGCTTACAGCGGAAGCTTAATGATGGCAAGGGAAAGAAGACACAAGCAGAGGCTGGGCATCACTTCTGCCACAGCAAGTGGAAAACGGAAGCAGGAACAGTGAGCCGAGCTCTGGCAAAGGGGAGCTGGCTATAACACCTATAAGCTGTCTCTAGAAACACACCTCCTCTGGCAAAGCTTCACCTCCCAGATTGCCATCAGCAAGGTACCAAGCAATCAAAACATGAGAATATGGGGGACATCTTATTCAAACCATCCCACAGCCACGTGATCTTTCTAAAGTGCAATATGTCATGTTACGAACTCTTTCTCCGTTCTTATCTAAAATCTGAAGTCCAATATTCTTGGGTTTGCCCAGACTCTTTGTCTTTGTGTGTGTGAGGACAAGTGTGTGTGTGTCATGGGGCATATGTGGAAGTGCTTGGGCAATCTGACACATCACCTTGTTTGAGACAATCTCTGGTCACTGTTGGGGAGTCGCGGCCCCCTGGCCCCTTGCAGGCAGCCCAAGTCTCACCGGCCAGCAGGAGAAGGCTCCATCAGGGAGAGGTGAGGTGTATGGTCAGACAGACACACATGACTGGGAGAAATGTCTGGCAAATCTCACTGTACTTGAGCACCCTTTTATAACCCAAGGCTGCATTGTCCCACCTAATCCTCTTAAGCAATAGGAGCCAATCAGCAAAGTACAGCAGAGCAAAGTACGCCTCCCTAGGGAGCATTGTTTTACAGCCAATCAGCAGGGTAGTTGGTTACATCACCAGTAAAGTGAAACCTAACAAGCAAGAACAACATACCAGCTATATAGAACTTGGGAAGCAGGAACAAAGCATATTCTAAAACTTAGCTTAAGGTTGCTCAGTCAGGCTGGGGCCCAACAGGTCACCACTGTGTTCTCCAGGCTAGCTAGTTCATGAGCTTCTGGGGATTCTGCTTCTGCCTCCTATCTAGCCATAGGAGCCCTGGGATTACAAACACATGCCCAGCATTTTCACATGGGGATTGGGGAACTGAATTCACATTGCATAGCAAACACTTTGTCCACTGAGACTCAGCTTCCCAGACTCTGATTTGGCTTGTAAATGCCTTCATAATTGCCCTGTCTCCAACTTCATCCCTCACCATGCCATCTTCTAAGCAAACAGTTCTGGGCCCTGTATCTGGGACATTTCCTTCAGGAAGGCTTGTCTAGAACTCTAGACTAGATTAGGAGCCACCCCATGTGTTTCCAGTATATTCCATGTTTCCTCTTGGTAAACCTCATCTCCATATTGAAATTGCTTCTCTGTACCTTGATTGCCTCCTTTACAAGCTCTCAAAATTCACCTTTCTCTGGCTGGGGAGATGGCTCAGCTGTTAAAGGTGCTTGCTTGCAAAGCTTGCTGGCCTGGGTTCAATTCCCCAGTGCCCACATAAAGGTAGACACAAAACATGGTGTGGAGTTGATTTGCATCAGCAACTGATCCTGCTGTGTGTGTGTGTGTGTGTGTGTGTGTGTGAAAAGATTTATCCTTCCCACATGGTATCTCCAGCACCTACCATAGTAGCTGCTCAGTAAACTATGCAGACACATAAACCATGTTCTTCCAATTTCTCAGCACTTTTGTTATTTTCCACAATCACAGATGCGCATGATGCACAGATGTGCATAAGAAGTTTTATAATTTCACTCTTGGGAAATAACCTCCGGCAATTTCCTGAAGTCTTCTATATATTTGAACTATCATCTCGAGATTGTTGTGTCAGTTCAAATAAACCCACGGGAAACTAAAAGCTGAGTCTAAGGGATGACATGTTGGTCTTTTAGGTGTTTTTTGTTTCTTTGGTTTGTTTTTTGGAGACAGTCTCATGAAGCCTAGGCTGGTCAGGAATTTACCATGTAGCCCAGGCTGGCCTCAGATTCATGGCATCCTTCTGCCTCAGCCTCTCAAGTGTTGGGATTATAGGTGTCTGCACTATGCCTAGCATATCCAACATTTTGAAACAAAACTACTTCGTGAGTTTTACAGCAACTTACAGTTGGCAAAGTATTTCCCAAACATTGTTTCTCTTCTTTACAATAGTTCTTCCGGGGTTCATCTTGTTTTTATGATCATGGGGATCAAATCCAAGGCCTTGTACATTTTAAGCAAGCACTCCATTAAGCAACATCTCAAGGGAGGTGGCCTCGTGGTTAAAGGTGCTTGCTACCAAAAGCTTTCTGAGCCTGGTTTGATTCCCCAGTACCCATGTAAAGCCAGCTGCAGAGTGGCACATGCATGCAGAGTTCCTTTGCAGAGGCTATTGAACAAGAAATTACTTTAAGCCAAGTCTCCAGTGATTTCGTGCCTTCTGACCACATCTACTCTACATTCTGCTACTAACACTTTTTCAGGGAGAACGACTAAACTTGAAGACTGGGAACAAGAATCCAAGACTATTGGACCAGTTTACAACCTAGTACAGTCTCCAGGCTCAACACTGTCTCTAGATCCATCCCCGAATTGCTAGAACTTGGTCTTCTCTAATTAGGATTTTAATTGTCCTGGGCTTACTCAGTCTTGAATTGCTTCTACAGACATAACTTTCAAAGAGTCCACTTTAGCTCGAAAGATGAGCCCTGGGCAGCGGTCCCCAAGCCTGACTCACCTGGGTCTTTTTCTGAGGCTTCAAGCAGCATGATTCCACTGGAGAGGACTGGCAGTCACTGCTGGGTGGGGTGACTGGAAAGTGGGAATCAAATGTCCAGTTGATCTTGCACTCATCACCTGTCCTAGCGAGGCAGGAAGACAGGGAAACATAAAAGGCAGAGTATAAACAGGGCATGGTGGCGCACACCTTTAATCCCAGCCCTCTGGAGGCAAAGGGAGGAGAATCATCTTGAGTTTCAAGGCCACCCTGAGACTACATAGTGAATTCCAGGTCAGCCTGGGCTAGAGTGAGACCCTACCTTGGGGGAGGTGGGAATAAGAAGCAGAGTGTGACAAAATTCATGAGAGGTGATACTCAGATGGCCGATGCAGGAAGCTCCATGAGCTGGACAGACTGACTCTGCCTCAGAAAGTGGAAGGCAGAGGTTGATGGTGTGGCTGCTGGTCGAGTGCAAAGCCTGGTTTACATCTACACTGCCAGCATGGTGTAAGACACTAAGACGTGCTGAAGTTCAAGGTCATTCTTAGCTGCACAGTGAGTTCCAGGGAAGTCTGGGATACACGAGACCCTGTCTAAGAAAAGGGGTGCCGGTGGTTAGAGGGGTAAAATGGGAGTACAATGGTGGATTTGGGGACGGTGTCTCAGAACGCCAAATTTACTTTTATTTAACTTTTTTTTTTTTTTTTTGGTTTTTCGAGGTAGGGTCTCTCTCACTCTAGCCCAGGCTGACCTGGAATTCACTATGTAGTCTCAGGCTAACCTCAAACTCACGTTGATCCTCCTATCTTGACCTCCCAAATGCTGGATTAAAGGCCTATACCACCATATCCAGCTGGATTTATTTTTTTCCTTGTTTGTTTTTTGTTTTTTCGAGGTAGGGTCTCTCTCTAGTCCAGGCCGACCTGGAATTCACTATGTAGTCTCAGGGTGGCCTTGAACTCATGGTGATCCTCCTACCTCTGCCTCCAGAGGGCTGGGATTAAAGGCGTGCGCCACCACGCCCGGCTTTAACTTGTTTTTTGAAACAGGCCTGGCCGTGTAGCCCAGACTGGCCTCGAACTCGCGATCCTCTCGCCTCAGCCTCCCAAAGGCACGGCCTTAAAGCTAACGTCCTGACGTCTACGTGATGACGTGCGGTTTTCTGGGCGGACAAAGCCCCAGCTCGGCTTTCCGTCAGGGGGGAGAGCCGGCAGCGTCGCTTCCGCTCCAGGGCCGAGGAGGTGTGACGTACTTCCGCGTGCCGCGCCTGCGTCATCACCACGCGCCCCCTGTGCCGTAGGGTTCATTTCCCCAAGTTGATAGCGGGCTGTTTGGCGCGCTATGGAGAGTGACTTTTATCTGCGTTACTACGTGGGTCACAAAGGCAAATTCGGCCACGAGTTCCTGGAGTTTGAGTTCCGGCCCGACGGTAGGAGCGGGGCGAGGCCGGGCGGCGGGCCCGGGAGGTCGGGGGCCGGGCGGCGGGCGGGCCCGGGAGGTCGGGGCCTGGAGGTCGGGGGGCCGGGCGGCGGGCGCGTG